>PVKN010010054.1:0-10429 GCA_004027915.1 Capromys pilorides
AACAAAATGCACATGGCTGAGTAATAATGGAGAAAAATTTCTTGAGCTCACCATTTTGGAGGCTGGAAGTCCCAAACTCAGTGACCTCATCTGCTGAGGGATTCAGGGAGGCTGGTCTCACAAGGGCAGGAGATACACACAGGAGAAGCCACAGGGCAAGATGGCAAGCCCAAGAGATCTGAGCATTGGGCTTGCTCTTGTGTAACAAATACTTCACTCTCTCAAGAGCTAACTGGGTTGGGAGGCTGAGGCAGGAGGATCAGTGTGAGTTCAAGACCAGCCTCGGCTACAAAAGTGAGCTCAAGGCCTGCTTGAACTGAATGGTGAAACCCTGTCTCATAAAAAAAAAAAAAAAAAAAAAAAAAAGAGCTAACCGGGATCCTGATAGACCCATGTGAATTCCTTCCAAGGACCAAACCCCCACAACCCAGCCACCTTCCACTAAGTCTCATCTCTAAATGGCACCATCACCTCGACATAGATGCACTGGAGGGTTGGCCTTCCAGTCCCTGAACTTTTGAGGGACTGGTATGGTTTGTGCAAACCATACCCGAAGCATTGCACAGAGGGACCACAGTAAGTTCCATTTTTGAGAATTACAGAGGCAAGGTCAGGGGAAGACTGGCTTCTGAGTCTTTTCAGGGTGGTGCCTAGAGCTGACAAGATCTGGTCAGGGGGCTTCACTACCAAAGCAGACCCCCGGTCCTCTACCCCTCCGCACTGCCAGCAGCTCCTCTCTGCATGCCCCTTCTGCTTTCTCCTGCCCACAGTCTGGTTTCTTTCCTCTTCACTCTTTTCCTGGGAACACCCTGTGGCCACCCACCTCCTTCCCTTCCTCTGCTGGGATGCTGATCACCCTTGTGGGACCCCCTGCTCCTTCCCTCCCTGAGTTCCAGCCAGTGTGTTCCAGCCCCTTCCTCTCTGTCCCTCCCTCTCTGTGTCTCTGTCTCTGAGAGGAGCGTACTCCTTGTTTCAGCCTGCTGGTGGGCATCTTGTTCTGCCAACTGGGAGTGGAAGAGGCTTGGGAGTGAAGTGGTCGTTACCAGTTCATTATTGGGATCAGGAAACCAACTGAGCCCTTCTCTCATCGCTTCTGCAGCAACTTCCCCTTCTCTATGATTGGGATTGTTTCTTAATGAAGCATCTCCAGTCTCCAGATGCCTGTCCTCACCCTTGGGAGGTCACACCAGGAGCCCTGCTCCCAGCAACCTTAGGGCATGCCTCACAGTGGCTGCTCTCAGTAAGGAGGGCGGAGAGGGCAGCACGGGCGCCTGGCTTTGCTCTTTCGCTGCCCACACACACACTCTGCTCTCTTGGATGAGAGCTACGGTGCAGGCAAGTGAGGCAAGGAGGGTGAAGCACACTTGGGCTTTGCCCTCTAGGAGCTCACAGCCTTGTTTCTCATGCCCAGTACTCACTCTCTCCTTCATCCACTGCACTGTCTCAGAGCCAGGGTCTGCCACCAGTTGGAGTTTGTTTTACAATGGTTTTAAATTGACAGATAAGTTGCAAAGGTAGCGTGGAGTGTTTCCATATAAACTGCACCCAAGTGACCCCGAGGGTTGTCATCTTACCTGAGGATGGTATATTAGTCACCACCAGTGAGCAATGTTAACGTACTATCTGCAGCCCATGCTTTGTTTGTACTTTCTCCGCTCTTGCTTGAACCAACTAGAGTTTCGATCCATTCCTCTGTGGACTTGCCTTGGCTTGGGCATGAATGCTCCCTTCCCCTCCTCCCCTCCTTCCTGCCCACAGGCAAGTGTAGCAGCAGCAGGCAGCAGGCTTGGGAGGCCCTAGACCTGTAGGGATGCTTGGGCCTGGAGCTGTTTTCTGTAGCCAGTGTATTCTTTCCTCTTGTAGCTATTCTGACTGTACCAGCCTGTACATATATGGCTTAATCAGACATAACTGGGTTGCAAGTGACCCATTTGATCACCTTAAGACCTCACTCCAGCACTGGAAATTGAATGCAGGGATTTTGCATTGAGCTATATTGGAGCTCTTTTTTTTTTTTTTTTATTTTGAAACTAGGTCTTACCAAGTCTCTTAAGTTGCTCACACTAGGCTTGAACTTGTGATCTTTCTGCCTCAGCCTCCCAGCCGCCATGTCCAGCACCCTAAGATCATTTTATTGGCAAGATCTGAGGGTGTCTGACAGAAGTGTTGGATAAACAGCTTGTAAGATATGGGCTCTGTTATTCACCTGTCCGTCACCTTGGGCAAGTTGACTTTACCTTTTTTTTTTTTTGGCAGGATCAGAGTTGAACTCACGACCTTGCAATTGACTTGTGCCATGGAGCTATCTGCCCAGCCCCTGACTTTATCTTTCAATGCTCAACTTCCCTATCTATAAGGCAGGGCTCTTGGGGAACCTGGCCGTAGGTTGTAAGTCGTGTGAGGATTAAATGACATGGGCAGAGCTCCTCACCAGTGCTTGGCTGTGAGCACCCAGTCAGCCTTAGCTACAATGATGCTGATGACTGTCATCACTACGACACCTCAAGGAAGTGCCAAGGAGGAGGAGGCGAATGAAGAATACAACAGGAAAGTAGGAAAGAAGGTTATTTTCATCCTGTTCTAAGGCTATGAGCCTCTTTTGCCTTTTTCTGGGTGTTAGCTTTGCTCTTTTGTCCTTTCCTGCCAGGTAGAACACAGGGTAGAAAATGAAGTTTAAGAATACAGTGTCCAAGTTGGTCCTGTGTATCACGTAATTTTAGCACTCTGGGAGACTGAGGCAGAAGAAGCACATATCCAGCCCCAGCCTGGGTAATTTAGGGATTTAGCAAGACCCTGTCTCAAAATAAAAGACAATAGAAGGAGGATGGGGAAGTAGCTCAGTGTGAAGGCCTGGGGAGAACACAGTGCTCCAAGACAGGAAATTCATCATCACTGTTTGCATCTCAGATGTCTGGAAAACAGTGTGACCCCACCGCAGCCTGGCAGCTTGCACTTGTCCTGAGTGCTGGAGCTTGAGTGTGGATGGTGCCTATGGAATGAACAGATGCCTAGGACCTCTCTCCCCAGCTAAGGCAGGAACAGGTGACCTTAAAAGAGGATGTAATTAGGCTGAGGATGTAGCTCAGCAGTGTGGTACCTGCCTGGCAAGCCCAAGGTTCTGAGTTCAACTCCTGGTACTCAACTGAAAAAGGAGGGGGGGGGTGTGCTAGTTACCTGTGCTCACTAAATCACCCCAACACTAGTGGCTTAAGAAACAGTAATCTTTGGCTGCTGTTCTGAAGATTGAGCCTCAGGCCCCAACAACAATCACTTATTTCTCAGGGACTCTGGGGGTCAGGAATTTGGAACAGCTTAGCCAAGGAGTCCTGACCTGGGGTCTGTCATGCTGCTGACATGAGATAAAGGCTGGAGGTAGTTTAATCTGAAAGGCTTCTGTACTGTCCTACCTGCCTGCCTGTGCTGGGAAGACTCACACAGCAGGGGGCTGGGCCAATTGGGGCATAGCAGCCATCTCTCCTTCCACCTGTTCCCACATGGTTTCTCCATACAGGCATTCCAGCATGGTGACTTCAATGTAGTCAGATGAATTACCTGGCAGATCAGAACTCTAAAGGTTGTGCAAGGGGAGAGGAAGCCAGAGGGAAGCCCTAATCTAGCTTTATGAGTTACCAGGCAACACTTCCTCTGTGTATTCTGTTGGTTGAGGCAGTGAAAAGGGGCTGCCCAAGTTCAAGGGAGAGGTATCCTACTTCATTCTCTGTTGCTCTAACACAGTGCAACACAACACAGTAGACTTGGTAAATTAGAAAACCAATTTATTTCTCACAGTTGCGGAAGTTGGGAAGCCCAAGAGCATGGGGCCCTCAACTTGTGCTGTCACAATACGACAGAAGGGCAAGCAGGCATATACATGCAACAAGAAATTGGGCCAAGGGCCAGCGAGATGGTTCAACAGTCTAAAGCACCTGCTTAGGCAAGCTTAGGCAATTGCAGGGACCGTGGTTCGATCCCCGGCACCACATGCTGTGCCAGTGGCAACCCCAGGGAAGCTGAGCCAGCCATAGAAAGGAAGAAAGAGAGAGAGAGAGAGAGAGAGAGAGAGAGAGAGAGAGAGAGAGAGAGAGAGAGAGAGAGAGAGAAATCGGGCCAAACTCATCTTTTACCAGGAACCACCCTTAAAATAATTGATCTGAGCCCTCGATAGCAGCCTTAAACAAGCCAAGAATGCAGAGCCCTCCTGACTCAACCATCTCTTACAGGGTTCACCTCTTAACAGTAGCACAGTAGCAATTAAATTACCACACAACTTCTAGAAGAAACATTCAGACCCTAGCAGGAGGGAACATAAACCTCTGCCTTCCAGTAGAGGCCTGTCCAAGTCTTCATCTGTAAGAAGAGCCTAGAGGTTGAGCTATATGACAACATGACCTTTTGCAAAGTACAATCTGCCACCGGTTTTTACATAGAGATTGTGGTTGTCACAGCTAGTTAATAATGTTTGCTATAATACTACTTTACCCAGCAATATATGTGTAAAGTTTTCACCAATTTCTAATGTATCATTTAGTGTGTGTGTGTGTGTGTGTGTGTGTGTGTGTGCTGCCAGGGATTGCATTCAGTATCTGAAGTGTGCTTAGGCAAGCGCTGGGCCAGTGAGCTACACTTCTACTCCTAAAACTATTAATTTTTTTTTTTTGGTACAAAGGATTAAATTCAGGACCCTTACACTGAGTTACATCTCTAGCCTTTTTTCTTTCTCAGTTGCTAAATTGCTCAGGCTGGGTTTGAACTTGTGATTCTCCTGGCTTAGCTTTCCAGAGTGCTGGGATTACAGATGTGTACCACCATGCCTGACTGAAAGTATTACATTTTTAAAATTCATGTTACTAATATAATGCATATTTATAAAATTTTCAAAATACAGAAAAGCAGAGAGAAAAAGTGGTTCTATCTCTTCCATCTGATTATAATCTCTAGAAATAAATTCTATATCTATACTTTTCTTTATGCCTGTTGTTTGTATGATTTTAATAAAATTAAACAGGTTCAGGGCTGGTGAGATGGCTCAGCGGTCTAAAGCACCTGCTTAGGAAAGCTTAGGCAACCACAGGGACTGTGTTTTGATCCCAGGCACCACATGCTGCACCAGCCCCACCCCCAGGGCAGGCTGAGTTGGCTATAAAAGAAAAATTAAAATTAAACAGGTTACATATTTCTGCTTATTTTACTTTAAAATATCTTAGCTCTTACCATGGCAGGAAGTACAGGTATATCTTACTCTTTTTTTTAACTATATCCCATTCCTTTTTAATGAGTATGTAGTGTTACATGACCTAGATTATGACATTTATAATTTACTTATTTTCAGGTTGACCAACTTTAATGGGACCAAATTATTATAAAATAACATTTTATGCATATTTATTAGAACACAGCTTAAACCCGTTTTAGAAACTACAGAAAGTGAGGGCTGGACAGCACATCTTTGTGGAGACTCTCCACTTGAAACTGGACCCTAAAAAGTTGGTCCTGGACCCTAGAAAGTTGGTCCTGACTCACATTTTGTCTCTTCAGGGATGACACTTCTTCCAATCTACCTTGGTTTTCTTGCAGTAGGTGCTTTTCTGCCCTTCAGAAACCTTGATCTTGCACTGGGGTGCAGCTTGGGATGAAATTCTCTTGTTATTCCTGTACTCATAGTATTCTTCCTGGGTACTAAAGCCCCAGTTATTTAAGCTCTTGCTCTACTCCACCTCCTTGTCACTATGCATAGCCACATCACTAATTGTGGCTGGGTAGCACTCTGGGTAGTTATTGGATGTGTCAAAGAAATCCCCCAGTTGATTTTTTACTTCTGGCTTCTTTACCAGTTTAGTGTTCTCCCAGCCAGCAGACAGAGCAAACTTTTGATTGATGTGTTTGATGAACCCCTTGGTAAAGCCAGATCCTTTGTCCATGGGTGCATTGTTTATGTTTGGTTTAGCAAAGTAGCGGTGCTTCCTTTTCTCCCTTCTTGGTCCTGATCTCATTCCCACTGTTGGTTCTGGTCTCTGTCTCTCTTCCTACCATGCTTCCACTTCTGGTATCTTTCCACCCCTTTGGCTGGAGGCATCTTGGTTATATGGAGTGTGTAATCCCCAGTGTCTTTAAAGCTGCTCACGCTGGCTTCTGGAGGTTTGTTCTCTCCCAGCTTCCCTTTGTCCTTGGGTTTCTTCCCATGGGTTTGATGCCTTTTCGCTGTGAAGATCTGGATGATCTGGCTGATGACAGTGTCACTTATTGTCTGCATAGTGTTTCTGACTTCTGTGGCAGAGCAATTGTGCTTGCCTTCGATCAGAGTGATGGGGATATCTGGGTTGGCATCTCAAGTCAGGTTGATCACATGCACCATCCGACCCTGCATGAACAGCTCATTCTGCTTATGCACTTTGTTCTTGAAAAGTGTCTGGTAAATACTGCGGCCCAGAGATGTTTTAAATTCAGTTTCATTTTCAGGCTGCTTATCCTTCTGTGCCATCAGTTCTTTTTCTTTCTCTTTGCTATCTCAGCACGGACTTTTTTAAGCAGAGCAAAATCCAAGCCTTTCACCAAACGAGTGTGTTCTCTGTCACCACTCAAGAGTTGGGACTGCCAGATGAACTGTATTGTGCTTTTGGCAGATAAGTCAGCCTCATCTGGGGTGCCCACAGCATTCCAGCTAACCCCAGTGCTGGCCAGCTCCCTTGCTTTACACCCTCGAGTCACATCATCTGTGCATTCCTTGGCACCAGCTGGACACTTCTCTGCTACTTCTCTCTTCCGTGTAATTTCTTGTTCGTGTGGCTCAGCAAGGTAAATTTTCTTTTTCCTACTTCTTATAATTGGTTTTCCATCCTTATTAAATTCTCCTGTCATCCTGTGGTGAGAGAACTTGGGTGTGGGAGGGTGCAGAGGTTGGCGATGCCGTTGGGCTTCCAAGTTTCCAGAACTCTCCCTGGATAAACTTTGATTGGTGGAAGGAGTGAAACTACTCCTCATGGTGACCCCCCGGGGCAAAAGGCCTGAAAAACAACTTACATCTTGCTTCAACATTGTGTCGGGGTCTCTCAAAGCCAACAAATATCAGAGTAGCTAATGGTACTGTAGCCGCAATGGTACCACTGCCGCTGACAGAGCCGCAACCACAAACGGTACCGTAGCCGCGAACAGTGCCACAGCCGCAGACGTTACCACAGCCACAAACGGTGCCACAGCTGCTAATGTCACCACAGTGTAAACTGTGCCACAACCATTAAGGTCACCACAGCCGCTAACGTTACCATGGCCGCGAACAGTACCACAGCCGCAAACAGTACCACAGCCGCAAACAGTGCCACAGCCGCTAATAATGTCACCACAGCCTCTAAGGTCGCCACAGCCATGAATGTCGTCACAGTTACAAACTATTTCGCACAGTGCACTTAGAAAATACCGCCACAGGGCTTTGGGTTCCGAGCATTTCCACATCTGTGCCCCCTGCTGGTCTTCCTAGTTTTCTCTGGGCACAGAGAAATCAGAAGAAGGGTAATTTACTCTAAATACAGACAATGTGTTATAAATACGTGTATTATTTGGCCTATGCTACCCTCTTTGCTGCCTTTTGGGGGAAGTGACATGCCACTAAACATCAGCTATTTTTGTATTTACTTTTCAGTCCTGGGTTCGAATTTGAGACCTCGTGCTTGCCAGGCAGCCGTTCACGCCACTGAGCTGACTCCTCCGCCCTCCTCAGCTAGTTGTAGTCAGAGAAGTAACCTTCTAGCTGGGTCTAGCAGCAACATCTGTAATCCTAACTTCCCAGGAGGCTGAGGCAGGAGGATAGTGAGTTTGAAGCCAGCTTATTGGGCAACTAACAAGACCCTGTAAAAAGAACTGGGATGTAGCTCAGTTTTCCCTGGGTTCAATTTTCAGTAATACACACACACACGCACACACGCACACACACACACACACACACACACACACACACACACACACAATCACTGGCCAAGTATTTCGTTTACATTACTTTTATGTCAAATTCACCAGAGATGCTTTGCTAAAGAACTTAATTAGTGTTCAAGCTAATCTGCATGATGGCTATTAGAAAAAGATTCTTTCCAGGGGCAGGGGGTGGGAAGTGGGGGGGGTTGATCCCCAGCCTGCAGTGCTGACCCCGCCCCTGGGCGTGCTGAGTCAGCAGCCATTGAGACTGAGGGAGTGGCGCATGCCTATAATCCCAGCATTTGGGAGGCTGAAAAACAGGAGGATCACTACGAGTCTGATCTGTGTAGTGGCACCCTGTACTAAATCCTTAATATAAAAAAAAATAGAAAAAGGTTCTTGCTGGGCTAGGGGTATGGTCAGTGGCAGAGGACTTGCCTAGCAAGCACAGAAGCCCCAAGTTTGAGCCTTGGAAAGATAATAGCTTCTCTTGTTGAATTGAGAACTACTCAAACATAAGGATTAGAAAAACTATATTTTAGACAGCCCTCCCCTTGCCCAAATGGGGTTGTTAGAGTCTATGTCTCTGATGGGTCTTTTATCCAGCTGTGAATTTGGGCATTCTGGTTCCCTGATATCGCCTCCAAGGCTAACAGAATCCTGCTTCTAGAACTCTGTAGCCTTTGCCTCAAATGCACCTTGCATGCAAGGATTGAGAGCTGGAATTTGCCCAAAGTCACTGAGGAGATGTTACAGGTGCTGTCTGCCTACTTGCTAGTAAGTATGTGGCTGGTTTGGGCCTGAGACCTGCTATCAGCATAATCCAGAAGTAAGGTAAGGAGTCAGTAGGCCTCATCTACCTGGTACCACTCATGGCTACAGCAGAGCCTCATGTGTGCCTGATGCTGCAGTACTCTCCATTTCACAAAATGCCTGCACACATCTTTTATATTTTTAATTTTATGCATTTGGTACAGGGTCTCACTATGTAGCTCAGACTTGTAGTGATCCTCTTGTTTCAGCCTTCCCAGCTAGGATTACAGTCGTGCACCACCATGCTCGGTCTCACATATCGTTTTAATAATTGCAAAACATTTTCATAGCTTAGGTTTCAACAGAATCTACATGAACCCAGATCTGGTAGATGTCAAAGCCCAAGTCTTTCCCAGTACTTCTGGGCAGTATTTTCTGGAGGATTGAATGTGAGAGTGAAAGTCCTAAGTGATAATCGCAAACGCTCCTATTCTTCCATTTCCTCTTTGAGATTCTATCCCAGGCTGCCAATAACTTTTTAGTTCTCTGGGTCAGTTTAAAATGATTCACCATCCTTGTTCTAGGTAGAGCTTTCTGAACAAATACAGAATAAAACTCATTTTTACAAGTTAATTTTAAACTTAAGAAGATACAGGACCTGAGGAGATAGCTCCATGGCACAAGTGCTTACCTGGCAAGTGCAAGGTCGTGAGTTTGAACCCTGGTCCCATAAAAAAAAAAAAAAAAGATACAGAACTCAGATTAGCGGCATGTGGAGTTATATATAACCTCATATATTGAGCTGTATATTTAACATCCTAATTAATAATTCAGAGAAGCCAATACAGTAGGGAAAGATGTCACACCTGCACACCCTACTGGGGACAGTTTTCTGTCACAGCTGCATCACGCTTATATTCCCCCACCCAAAAGGCAGATCAGGGACTTGAGCCAAGAAGTGAAAAGCATTTATGAAAGACAAAGGCCAGGAGAACTACTACCGTAGCGTAAACCCAATCTTCTGAGACAATGGAGATGCTGCTGTGGGTTTTTACTTTAGTTATAATGTTTTATAGTCTATGTTCCCTAAGAACTGGGTCAGATTTTGTAGTATGCCTATAATTTATTTTGGAAAACCAGATACTTATGTTACTAGCTAAGTAATACATAAAATACCATTTTAATATTCAAGATGAGCATTTTTTTTAAAAATTGAGTTAACAATTCACCTTCCCACCATGCATTCTATACATAGTTCAATTTTTTTTTTTTGCTTTATTGAGACATAATCTCACTATGTAGTCTAGATTGACCTTGAAATCACTACGTAGCTCAGGCTAACATCAAACTCACAGGAATCCTCCTGCCTCAGCCTCCTAAGTGCTGGGATTGCAGGCGTGCATCACCAGGCCCAGCTGTTCAGTGTTACTTATTATTTTGGGAGGTGATCCAAACTAGAGCCTTGCATATGCTGGGTATACACACTACTGTCTACTTACCTGCCAGCCCAAAATATAGCTTAATTGTTCTCCTAACTGAATGCATCTGTGATTTCCACTCCTGAAGATTCATTCTTTTTTTTTTTTTTTTTCAATACCAGAATCAAACTCAGAACATTTCACTTGCCAGGCAAGTGCTTATACCACTGAGCTATCTCCCCAGCTTAGATCCCCTCTTTTTCATTCTTTTCCACTCTGCAGATCCCTTTTCCTCTGTCTTTAGCCAGCCAAACTAAGTTCTGTCTTTTCTGATCCTTTGGAGTATTTTATCATTT
>PVKN010010054.1:10529-23172 GCA_004027915.1 Capromys pilorides
CTCATGATCTTGCACTTGCCAGGCAGGCACTTGTGCCATGGAGCTATCTCCCAGTCCCCAGTTTTTTTTTTTTTTCTTTTGAGACAGGGTTTCATTATGTACTTCAGGCTTGCCTTGCACTCACTGTGTCACCCAGGCTGGCCTCAGACTCAAATCGATCCTCCTCCCCAGTGCTGGGATTCCAGGTGTGCCCCACTATACCTTGCTCTTATTCATAATTGGCTTATGAACATCCATGTGAGTTCAATATTAGACTTTTGATTATCTAACTTGAAGGACAACATCTGCTGGTGTACGTGTGGTGAGGGTTTGATTGGCACCCAACATCCTAGGGTGCTTGAGTCCATTATAAAAGATGATGGTGGGGATAGGGAGATAGCTCAGTAGAATAAGCATTTGCATGGCAAGCACAAGGTCCTGAGTTTAGTACCCAGTACCAAAAAAAAAAAAAAAAGATGATGGTGATTTGGGGAGATAGCTCAGTGGTCTAAGCACCTGCCTGGCAAGCACAAGCACCAGGTTTTGATCCCCAGTACCACATGCTGAGTCAACCACTGAAAATGGGTGTGGTGGCACATGCCTATAATCCCAGCACTAGGGAGGCTGAGACAGGAGGATTAGTACAAGTCTGAGCTGTGTAGTGAGTCCCTGTACCAAATAAATTTAAATAAATAAATGATTTTTTAAGATGATGGAGTGGGCTGGGGAGATAGCTCAGTAGCATAAATGTGTGCCAGACAAATACAAGATCCCCAGTCCAATCCTCGGCCCTGCATGCCACGCTGTCCCTGAAACTCCATGTGGTGGCACACGTCTGTAATCCTAGCACTGAGGAGACAGAGACAGGTAGATCACTATGAGTCTGAACTGCATAGTGAGACCTTCTATCAATAAAAGTAAAAACAAAGAAGATGATGGAGTATTTGCATAACACAAACCCACATCCTCCTATAAACTTGAAGTTGCCTCTAGGTCGATTATGTTCCCACATACAATGCAAATGCCATGTAAGTAGTTGTTGTACATATTGTTTCAGGGAGAACGATGGGGAAGTCTGTATATGTTCAGGAGAGATATAATTTTTCTCTGAGCTGTTTTGATTCATGGTTGGTTGAATATTCATCTATAGAGCCTGTGGACACAGGGCCAACTGTACATTCGCACTTCAGAGTGTTCTGCCACTGTAAGAACAGAAAACTCTGGGGATTGATTGTGGAGATACACTGTTAAAGGGTGGGGAGATAGCTCAGGGGCACAAATGCCTGCCTGGCAAGTGCAAGGTTCTGAGTTCCATCCTGAGTTCCACAAAAAAAAAGATACACTGTTAAGTGGAAAAACCAAGTAGTAAGGAGTTGGTCCTGGGAATCACTTGCCACTCCTTGGGTGGGACGGGGACCCACAGGTGTATTTGCTCAGATGGATATTAAAGTATCTAAAGGCACATGAAAGCTGATAGGATTGGTTGCTTTTCAGGGTGATTTGGGAGGTTGAGAGCAGGGCCAGAAGGGGGACTCTCTCTGCAGTCAACCCTCAGCATTTGTGGGAAACTGGGGGCAGGACTACCCCTCAATACCCAAGTGTGTGGATGCTCAAGTCCTGTATAAAATGGTGTTTTTATGTAATTTGCAGCCCTTTCGGATCCTTTAAATCATCCTTAGATGGCTTATAATATCTAATATGATGTTAATGCTATGCATATTTTTAGGAAACGCTATCTAAAAAAGTTCTTCTGGTCACGGTGGCACATGCCTGTAATCCTTTTGGTCAAGAGGCTGAGGTAGGAGGATGACTACAAGTTTGAGACCAGCCTCAGCTACATAGTGAGTTGAAGGCCTCTGTGGACTACATAGTGAAACCTTATCTCAGAACACCAAAAAAAAGTCTATACACATTCAATATAGACAATTTTGGGGAAAATATTTTTCATCTATTGTTGGTTGAGTCCACAAATGAGGAACTTGTGAATATGGAGAGCTAACTGTATAGATGTGTTATTTTGAATTTTGTATATGAATATGTACTATAGTAGCTGCACAAAAAAAAAATGAGTGAACATAATTGGGCATGATGAGAAACACCTGTAGTCAACACTCTCGGAGGCTGAGGCAGGAGAATTACAAGTTTGAGCCCAGCTGGGGCAATTTAGGTACTTCGTGAGACCTTGTCTCAAAATATTTTTTAAAAAAATATAAAGGCCTGGGGAGCCAGGTGTGGTGGTACAGGCCTGTAATCCCAGCACTTGGGAAGCTGAGGCAGGAACATCAACAAGTTTGAGACCAGCCTGGGCCACATAGTAAAATCAATGTTAATGCTAGTGAGAACTGCATAGTGAACTACATAGTGAGACCCTGTCTAAAAAAAAAAAAAAAAAAGAAGGGAATGAGCTGGGTGTAGCTCAGTGTGAAGGCCCTCAATTCAATTCCTAGTACTGCAAAATAAAAATTAGTTAAAAATAACAAACAAAAGGAGGACAAAACAACAACCATGGTTGTGTAGGAATAGGAGGAAGTCCCCTTGGAGCAGACCTTGACCACCCTTTACCTAGAGAGACAGACTTTGTGGGTGACAGGTGGCCACCTTCCTGTTGCTGTGTGTAGGCTGCCTTTATGGTTGCCCCCTCACCTTCCCACTCTGCAGTATGCAGAGGCTCCCCCAGGACAAGGGGCAGGGAGGTATAGACATCAAGGACCTTCCTGAGCTGGCAGATCAGAGCCCCAGCCCAACTCTTCTGAAGAATCTCCTCTAATAAGTTGACAGGGTCCTGGCCACAGTCAGCTGCGTTAGAGAGGACTTGAGGATCCTCGGGAAGCTTATCAGGGAGGGAGAAGCAGGATCAGGCTCAGTCTGGTGGCACGGACTATTACTGGGAAAGAGAGAGCCTCGGGTGGAGCCAGCTTGCAAGACCCTAGGTGTGTTGTGGAAACAAGAGCTGATTCAGGGGGTGGAGCCAGCTTGCAAGACCCCAGGTGTGTTGTGGAAACAAGAGCTGATTCAGGGGAAAACAAAGAACAGACGCTGAAGGTCATTTCTTGGGGCATATTGCAGAGCTCCCCAGGAAGGCTGCTGCCGGCCCCCCTCACCCCCCCCCAAATCTGTGGGTCTGGCCAGGCTCTAGATGAGCAGTGGGTCAGGATGGTTCAATGCAAAAAAGATCACAAGTTTTTACCAGCAAAAGTACAGGGACAGGGGCTGGAGAGATAGCTCAGCTATCTAAAGCACCTGCTTAGGCAACCTTAGGCAACTGCAGGGACCATGGTTCGATTCTTAGCACCACATGCTGTGCCAGCCTCACCCCGAGGGAAGGCTGAGCCAACCATAATAGAAAGAAAGAAAAGACAAGAAAAGAAAGAAAGAAAGAAAGAAAGAAAGAAAGAGAAACAAAGATTAAAAAAATAAAATTGAAAAAAATTCCAGGGGCAGTTCGCATGGTGGCGCATGTGTAGAATCCCAGCACTTGGGAGGCTGAGGCAGGAGGATTGTAGAATGTTCAAGACCAGCCTGCACTACATAGCAAGGCACTGTCTCACCCCCTAAAAAATGAGGGTGTCTGTTGGGGTAATGTTCCAATTTTCTAGTTTTTGGAAGTAGGGCTGGGATGAAATTGGACTGATATCTTGATAATTCACAAGAGTAAGGGACCCTGAGAGAGAAACTAGACTGAAATATTTAATCTGAATAGAGTGCCCAAATGATTTTAAGGCATGTTTGATAACTATTTCCGGGGTAATATTGCTGTGGCAGTTATGTTTACAAAGCTTCCTTCCTGGGCTAGGTGTGGCAGCAGAGCTCCCCAGGAGGGCTCCCCCCCCCTTGCACAAGTCCATGCACCCATAAAGTCAAACAGGAGGATTACAAATTTAAGGCCAAGCTGGACAATTTAGAGAGATTTTGTCTCAAGAACAAATAAACAAAAAGCCAGAAAGTATTCCATCTCTTTCAATGATACGTGCTGAGATATTTGCGAATGAAGTAATATACTGTATGGGAGTTGCTTCAGAGTATTCAATGGGGAGGAGGAGCAGGAGGAAAAATGTTGAATGAACAAAAGCCATTTGAATTTTTTTAAAAGTTGAACCTGACAAACCCTGTTCTAATAAGTCATCCATTTTCTCTTTGTTCTTTCATATTTCTAGCTCTAGGTGAATCCCCAAAGTGCAGAACCCACTCTAAGCATCCTTTTATTTGTGGCTGGGCACAAGGAGGTAGCAGCAGATTGGTTTAGAGAAGAGTTCTGCCAGGCATGCTGTAAGCCCAGCAACTTGGGAGGCTGAGGAAGGACGATGGCAAGTTTGAGTCCAGCCTGGGTAATTGAGCAAGACTTTGCCTCAAAATAAAGAATAAGAAGAGTTGAGGATGTAGTTCAAGTAACAGAGTGCCCCTGGTTCCAATCCTTTTCTAAAAAAGAAAAAGTTTGGGACCTGCACTACCAGCTCAAAACTGGATGCAGCCACTGAGTAACTGGAAAGTTCCCGTGCTTCTGTGTGCCTCAGGTCCCTCATCTGGAAGCATTAGAAGCCCTCGATGAGTATTGATTGAATGAATCCTGCATGAGTAAAGGTGTATAAGGAGATTATTACAGAATCTCTAATATTTTTATTGTATTTTTGCTTTGTTTTGTTTGAGACAGTCTCGCTATGTAGCCCAGGCTGACCTGGAACTCACAGGGACCTCCTGGGACAGCGTCATGAGTAGCTGAGATTACAGGCATGTGTCACCACACTATTGTCTTGCTTTTTAAAAAATGCAGTAGTTTTAACATACTTACTTTTCAAAGAAAATTCTAAAACTAGTTAAAATGTACCATCATGTAAAAAAAATGACTTAATTTGCATTTCATTTGGGGTCTTATTTGCCAAAAAATGTGAGCATCCTGAAGAATTTATTCAAAACATTTTATTTATAATTGACTTTTTTGGTGTTTTGTAGTCTCAAACTTCAAAGATTTCCTAATGAGAAATGTAAAAATTTTAAATTTGGTTATTTTTTGAGAAGATTGGATGCTTACTAACCTTAACATGAGGATATTTCTTTATATGTTTAATTAATTAAAAAGAATCAGCCAGGGCTGGGGAGATAGCACAGTAGAATAAGTGCTTGCCTGGCAAGCTCAGAGTCCTGAATTCAATCCGTGGTACCACACAGAAAAAGGGGCCTGGTGAGATGGCTCAGCAGTCTAAAGTGCCTGCTTAGGAAAGGTTAGGCAACCGCAGGGACCAGGTTTGATCCCTGGCACCACATGCTGTGCCAGCCCCACCCCCAGGGCAGGCTGAACTGGCCATAACATAAATAAATAAATAAATAAATAAATAAATAAATAAATAAAAGTTAAAAAATAAAATCTACCTTTAAAAAAAAGAATCAGGGGCTAGGGAGATAGCTCTGTGGCACAAGTGCCTGCCTGGCAAGTGCAAGGTTGTGAGTTTGAACCCCGATCCCACAAAAGAAAGAAAGAAAGAAAGAAAGAAAGAAAGAAAGAAAGAAAGAAAGAAAGAAAAAAAAAAAAAAAAAAGAATCAGCCAGGTGTAGGGGCTCACACGTGTAATCAGCTGTTTATGAGGCTCAGGCAGGAGGATCACATGTTTGATGCCAGCCTGTGCAATTTAGCAAGAACTTGTCTCAAAGTAAAATATTTTTAAAGGGGCTGAGAGGTAGGTCAGTGGCACAAGTTGTTGGATTCTATCCCTAGCATTGTAATTTTTTTTTGGTACAGGGTCTCACTATGCAGCTCAGACTCATAGTAATCCTTGTGTTTTCAGCCTCCCCAGCGGCTGGGATTATAGGTATATACCACTATGCCCCAGCTCCATTGTGGCTCAGTGTGCCATGGGGGTGTGGCAGGCATGCCATGTGGTACCAGGGATTGATTTTTTGTTTGTTTTGGTTTTTTTGGTGGAACCAGGGTTCGAGCTCACGACTTTGTACTTGCCAGGCAGGCGCTTGTGCCACAAAACAATCTCCTCAGGTCCTGAAAGAGAGGTAAGTTTCATTTGCTTCTTCTTTTTTTTTTTTTTTCTGCTGTACTGGGGATTGAACTCAGGACCTTGCACTTGTCAAGCAGGTGCTTATGCCACTGAGCTATATCTCTGGCCCCTGGTACCAGGGATTGAACCCCAGTCCCTGTGCTTATGTAAGCAGGCACTCAGTCCACTGACCTATCTTGCTGGCCCTTGTAAAAAACTATTTTTTTTGTTTTTCAATATAGATTTCATTTTAGGTTAGCGATATAGTTCATTAGTAGAGCACAGGCCTGCCATGCATGAAGCGCTCGGTTCTCTCACTACAACTGTAGGGAAAAAAAAAAAAAAGATTGCTCTCTAAAGCTTCTAGGACTGGCGAGATGGCTCAGTGGTCTAAAACGCCTGCTTAGGCAAGCTTAGGCAACTGCAGGGACCAAGGTTCGATTCCCAGCACCACATGCTGCACCAGCCCCACCCCCAGGACAGGCTGAGTCAGCCTCTAGGCAGAAGCCTACCCATCCCTGCCCCCAGCACTGGGAATTGAATTTAGGGGTTTTGGATAGAGTTACACCTTTAGCACTTTTTGTTTTTGTTATTGTTTTTGAGTCAGGGCCTCCCAGAGTCCCTCAGTTTCCCAGATTAGGCTTGATTTGGCAGTCCTCCCAGCGTGTTGGTATTACTGGTGTATACCACCACGCTTGACTGAGGCCTATCCATTTTTAAATTTTTCAACAAGAAATATGCACCGAAAAAGTGGTTGTGCTTATGAAAGTCCTTTCACAAGCATCAGCTTTAGTTGGGGCTCAGAATTTGAGCCCAGAAGAATGGTGCCTTGTCATGCTGGGTTCTAGGAGTTGAAAGAAAGGGCTGAGAAGCAAGATCTTCCTGACCTCCCCTGCACCCCTTTATCTTGCCCCTTTTGTCCCTCAAGGTGAGGCAGTGAGACAGGAATTCCTTTTGACCCAAGGAGATTACCAAAGCAAGACCTCTGTCCCGCAGCACCAGCTGTGAACCCTGGACTGTTATTCTACCCGCCCCAAACTTCTGTGTGAAAGCTGGTTGAAACAACTCTGGCATTCCTTTCTGATGTGTCACGGGACCCTCACTCCAGAGGGGTCCTGGCCCACACCAAGGGGAAGGAATGTGGCGAGGGGCTAGAAGAATGTGGGCAGACAGGCTTTGGGCTCCCTCTAGCCTGTCCCATCAGTTCACAGCCCTGTGGTCCGGTCCCCTTTCTGCACAGTTGTCCGCATTCATCAAATCTGAGCATTGATGTGGATGTTTTCCCAGATGCCAGCTCTTGTGCTGTGTAAAACTATAGGAACATTGGCCTTGCCCCTTCTGAAGGAGCAGGAGAGAGGGTGCGCCCCTCTTCCTCTGCAGTTTTTGAAGTTTTGGTGTAAATGTTGCACCACAGAAAGATACAGCTTGTCTTGAGGGGGCCCCTTGGTGGAGTCCCTGGAGGGGACTAGTCCTCAGCTGTGGGGGGACCCAAACTTGGCCTGTCAGTTTGGCCAGACAGCTGTGGCTCTGGCAAACTGAATCATGCCATGTGGATTTGAAAGAGACTAATGATACAGTGACACCAATATGGCTGTCAATATAGAAGATACACTACTGCTTGGCACCCATTAAACTGGCTTTGGAAGGCATAGGGGCTGAGCGTGTTCCTCCTGGCAGAGTATGGGCTTAGCATGTGTGAAGCCTTGGGTTCAGTCCCCACTACCTCCGCCCCAAGCCCCATGCTGCCTTTCCAAGACTTCCTCTCCATGGCCTGCACAAGCTTGGAGCATTATCACGCTTGAATAACCAGAACAAGCTACTTATTCTGATTTCTTTTGTTTGTTTCTTGACACAGAGTCTCACTATGCAATCCAGGCTGGCCTTGACCTCGCTACGTAACCCAGGCTGGCCTCACACTCGCAGTGATCCTCCTGCCTCAATGTACAAAGTGCTGGGATTAGATGTGTGCCACCTGGCCAGGCCTTCTTTTTTTATCTGTTTCTTAAGATGAGATTTCACTATGTGGAGGCTGATCTCAAAGTTCCAGGCTCAAGAGATCTTCCCACATCAGTGTTTCATGAGGCCAAGACAACATGCACACATACCATAATCCCAGCTACTATGACCTTTTTCTTAAAAAAAAAAAAAAATATATATATATATATTTCATAATATATATATTTCATAATATATATATATTTCATTATATATATATATATATATTTCATACAGGAATCTCCTTTTGCATCTTGGAGTCCTAGTGATCCTTCTGTTTTCAGCCTCCCCAGTGTTGGGATTACAGGTGTGCCACCATGCCTGGTCTCAGTGGCCAGCTCAGTGTGCCCGGGAGCAGGGCCAGTGCAGCACGTGGTGCCAGGGATCAAACCCTGGTCCTAGCACTTGCCTAGGCAGGTGCTTAGTCTGCTGAGCTATCTCACCACACCTCCCCTTTTTTGTCTACACATCAGCCTTCAAATTAAGGCACTGGTTTTCTGTGACCTAGTATTACCTAACAAAATTCCTTAAAACTTCCATGATTTATCATTACTTCATTAATTATTGTCATTTTAAATTATCTCTCGAGGCTCTAAGGATTGGTAAGACTCAGCCAAAGAAGAGGGTTAGAGAACTTGAGCATGATTAAGAAGGGTAAACTTTGGGCACAAGAGTATACGAGACCTTAGACACCTAGCAGAGTTGGCTGCAGAAGTAATGTGGGTGCCTGGGAAATGCAGGTGAGTAGAGATGGCAAAGGAGACCCAGGGCTTGGAGGTAGGGTATAGAATCATACACATGCTCTTTATGCACAGTGGTCACGTCAGCTGGTGTGTCAAGTGTAAAATGGGTTTTCAGTGGATAGAGTGTGGTTAAAGTGATGCTCCGTGACTTTTGAGGCTAGCTGGCCAAAGACAATATGGCTTCTGCTGGCCACTGTCCTGTTTTGGAACTTTTGCCTTTGAGCTCTGAGCTCCCAAATCTGGTTGTCTTGAAGCTACCATGGAGAAAGATGTCACAGGAATAGCGTGACACCATAGGATCTGTGCTGTGAAAACCCAAAGTTGAGCTGTCTCCCTGGCTCAAGCACCAGACATGTAAAGGGACAAGGTTTTGAGATGACCCCAGCCTCAGCATTTATAGAAATATAGAAAACATTCCTTCCAACAGACAATACATATTGATACAACCATGAGAAATTTGTAACAATTAACCAAGACTTAGTCTTTAAAGAAAATCTGAATATATATTGTATGAGCCATATTATCTGATCATAATATAATAAAATTAGAAAGTAACAAGAATGGGGGTCAGGAAGATAGCTCCGTGGCACAAGTGCCTGCCTGGCAAGTGCAAGGTCATGAGTTCAAACCCTGGTCCTGCAAAAAAAAAAAGAAAGTAACAAGAATGAATAGCCCACATAACTCCATCCTTTGAGGGACTCGAAAATAGCCTTACCTTCATATAAGTCAATAAGAATAAATATTTTGTCTAGGAAAGAGAAAATGCATGATTAATAAAGTGATACCTAAGGGAAAATGTTCAAAATGGAGCGAAGAGTATTAGACCATGGACTATATGAAAACTTAGAAAAGGAACAACAAAAAAAGAATATGTTATTTGAAAGACTTTATAATGGGCGCTTGTGTGGAGCTCCACTGACCCAGCTTCTTAGCACATTTCTATTCTGCCACCCTCCACTGTCACTGCTTTCTTTCACACATTAACAGTGTGGTGGCTGCGTCACCTCTAGCCATCACATCTGCATCAGGGGTTTCTCTGTTGCCATAGCCAAATACCAGGCCCAGGATACTTGGTAAAGCAAAAAAGTTCATTTCGCTCACAGATTTGGAGGCTGAAAGTATAAGATCACGTATTAAGACAGTAAACCAGAGAGGGGTTCCAGGGCCACACTTGCTCTTTTATAACGACCTACTCACATTTTTTTTTTTCAGTACTGGGAAAATCAAACTTAAGACCTTGTGCTTGCCAGGGAGGCACTCAAACTACCGAGCTATATCCCCAGCCCCAACCATTCACTCTTGAGGGGATGAACTCACTCCAGCCTTAGTTCTTTCAGGACCCGGTGGTGTGCACACATGAATGCTTGGGGGATGAACCATGTCCAGAACCTAGCCACATATGCCCAGGACATCACAAAGCCTGAAGGAGAAGTGATATTTCTTTCCTCATGCTTCATTTTGAATGGAAGGTTTTTCTCGCTCTTGCCCAAGCTGCTTCTCCTTTATTGGGCTTTGATGCTTCAAGATTCACCTCCAGCCCCACCCCCTGCCTGGAGGTACCCCACCTTCCCTCACTGTAGGGTGATCAGCAAGGAGGCCAGATGCTGAAATGTCAGACCTGGGACTTAGAGGAAGGAACAGGAGAAGTTGCTTCTTGCTTGGATGTCATGTCCTCTTGCAGCTTCTGGTTCCTCTTTTTGGTGGGGGAAGGGTAGGATTCTGCACAGGGGATTTTGAGCTGCGACATGATTGACTAGCTGAGTTGGCTTCTTGTGTTCCTGTCCTATCTAGAAAAGCTGGTTCTGAACCCCAGTCACTATTACTGCAAGGACCAGGAGCCTTTCCTGGAAGACAAAATTATGACTGGGTGTGTCCAGGCCTTAGCTGATTTCAGGTTTTTCTGTTTTTTTTTTTTTTTTACTTTTAGGGAAGGATCTACAGGGTGCTCAGGGTCTCACTAGTAGATTGGACTCATAGTGATCCATCTGTTTACAGCCTCCAAGGGCTGGGAATACAGGGGTGCACCACCACATCCAGTCTCGATTACCATCTCACCCTGCCTGGGGAGGGGGGGGCATTGGGACCAGCACAGCAGGCTCAGGGATCGAACGGGGACCCCTGTGCCTGGTTGCAGGCACTTTAATCCACTAAGCAATTTGGCCAGCCCTTGATTTCAGGTTTTAAAAGTAACAACTCACAGACTCTGCCTCTTGCATCAAAATGAAATATATTCTTTGTTTTTCAAATACTTCACCTTCTGGATAAATGAAACTTTTTCAAATATTAAACTAACCTTGATGTAACACATTAAACTTTTAAACCCAGTGAATTAAAAGTTCTCCTGAATGTTCTCATCACACCTGGATTGAAATGAAGCTACTTTTGATCAGAAATTTTGGCCATACATGAGCTCAGGGGCAGCAGAGAGCCGGAACAATTCCTGTCCTGCTCAAAGGAAACCATTACACCATGCAGGAGGTTAAGGAAAACAAAAGCGAAGCTGGCTCTGGCAGCGCTGGCTTGGGGTTGTAGCATGCTGGGAAGCTGAGCAAGGAGGACTGAAAAGCTGAGCCCAGCTTGGTCAAATTAGCAAGAGCCTATCTCAAAATTAAGAAAAAAAATGATAAAGGACTGAGGATGCCAGGCACAGGGGTACACACCTGTAGCCCCCAGCACTGGAGGCTGAGGTAGGAAGATTGCTGCAAGGTTGAGCTTGGCCTGGGCTACACAGTGATTTCAGGGCCAGTCTGAGCTTGTAGCAAGATTCTGTCTCAGAAAACGAGGAGAAAAGAAGGAATGAGTGTAGTTCAGGGGGCTGGGGAGATAGCTCCGTGGCACAAGTGCCTGCTGGGCAAGTGCAAGGTCATGAGTTCGAACCCAGTCCCTCAAAAAAAAAAGAGAGAGAGAGAGAGAGAGTGTAGTTCAGGATGATGGCCCTGGGTTCGCCCAGATTCTACCAAACAAGTTGACCAATACCATAGAAGCCAACTATAAAGTTAAGTGAAAAATTCTGTCACTCCAGGGGATGGTCAAAGCCAGCACCCACCTATGTCTTTAGTGTCATTAGCGCCACCTAGGCTAAGCTGCAACAAATTTGCCTCTTAAAAAGGGTTGGAGAATTTTACAGAAATTTCCCTATGTTTCATGGTCTCAGGACCACTCAATACAGATATTGAAATGATATGCAACTAAATTCTGGAAATGTCACAGTTTTGTGTGATTTGTGGTTACAACACATAAGGTCTGTTCAGTTCATGTTAAATGCCCCTGAATTGTGTGGAAAGTATTTTGGAAAGGTGACTGAGTTTGATTAGTTAGGGTAGACTTAGTGTTGCATCAGAACAAGTAAGAAACAGGTCCACAAACCAGAAGGCAGGGAGAAGGGAAGATGTGGGAGACACAGACACGGGCCTAGTCTCAACCCTCCCCTCCCCCAGGAGAAGCTTGTTCCTTTCTAAGCATACCGTGGTTCCTGCTGTGGGGAGGATTAGGATTTGGAGGAAGATGCTCCATTCCCATTCTTCTGGAGTGATGAGTTGCCATCTTCTCCCAAGCACTTAGAGGTCAAAGGGCTCACTTCTCTGGTTTACATGATACCATTAATCCCAGGTGGGCTGCTGGCTGCTAGTTCTCTCCCCTCACGCATGTGAGAGAAATCTTTGCTGTCAATAGCAGGCCTCCTGGGCCAACGAGATGGCTCAGCAGTCTAAAGCACCTGCTTAGGCAAGCTTAGGCAACTGTTGGGACCGCGGTTCAATCCCTGGCACCACATACTGTATCAGTGCTACCCACAAAGCAGGCTGAACTGGCCATAATCTTTTAAAAAAGGTCTATTTAGTGGGCTAGGGAGATAGCTCAGTAGAATAAGCTCTTGCCTGGCAAGCGCAAGGTCCTGAATTCAATCATTGGTCCCACAAAAAAAAAAAAAAAAAAAAAAAAAAAAAA
>PVKN010010055.1:0-23073 GCA_004027915.1 Capromys pilorides
CCCTCTAAGAACTGCTTTCATTGCATCCCATAAATTCTGGTAGGTTGTGTTTGAATTTTAATTAAGTTCTAGATATTGCTTAAATTCTTGTTTTATTTCATCTGTAACCCACTGGTTCCTGTGAAAAGTGTTGTTTAATTTCCATGTATTTCTGGGGTTCTTGTGGTTTCTTTTGTCATTTATTTCCAGTTTCATTGCACTGTGGTCAGATAATATGCCTGGGATAAATTCTGTTTTCTTGCATATACTTAAGCATGATCTATACACTAATATATGATCTATTTTGGAAAATGTCCCATGTGCAGATTAAAAAAAAAAGTGTATTCTGAAGTGGTTGGGTGGAACACTCTGTGTATGTTCACCAAGTCTAGTTGTTTTAAATTATGGTTCAGTTCTGTGACTTCTTTGCTAACTTTTTGTCTGCTTGACTTATCTTTTTGGGATAAAGGGGTGTTAAGGTCTCCTATTAAGATGGTGGTACTGAATATTAGATTTTTCATGTCCATTAAGATTTGTCTTATATAACTTGGTGCTCCCATGTTGGGTGCATATATATTTATGAGTGTTACTTCATCTTGAAATTTTCCCCTGACCATGTAGTTGCCTTCTTTATTTCATTTGATCAACTTTGGCTTGATATTTAGACAGTCTGCAAACAGGATTGCTAACCCTGCTTTTTTTGTGTGGTGCTGGGGCATGTAGCATTGTTTTCCATCCTTTAACTTTTAGCTTATGAGTTTCTTTATGAGTTAAGTGCATTTCTTGTATATAGCATATTTTTGGATTTTGCTTCCTTATCCACTCTACCAGTCTATTTCTTTTAGTTGGAGAATTGAGTCCATTTACATTTACGGTTATAATTGAAATGTATTGACTTATGATTGATATGTCTTTAATGCACTACTGTTTATCCCTTTTTCTGCTGTGTTTAATCGGTTGCTCTATTTGGTGGGTTCTTTCTGTTCTCATTCGTGGAGTTCAGGTCATTTTGGTCTCTCTCTAAATTATCTTTTAGTAGTCTGTATAGCGTTGGCTTTGTCATCATGAAATTCTTTAGTTTCTCTTTGTTGTGGAAGTATTTCACTTCTCCCTCATACTTGAAAGAGAGTTTTGCAGGGCATAGCAGTCTGGCCTGGGATTTGTTTTCATGGAGGACTTGAATCACTCTGCTCCATGCTCTTTTGACTTCATGATTTGTGAAGTGAAATCTGTTGTTATTCTGATGGGTTTTCCTTTCAATGTGATCTTTTTCTTTTCTCTAGAAGCTTTTAATATATTATTCTTCTGCTGGGTTTCTGGGATCCTGATTATTACATGTCTGGGCGTGTGTTTAGTTGGGTTGATGTTATTTGGAGTTCTATATGCTTCAGTTATCTGAATGTCAGATTTTTTTTCTCATATTTGGGAAGTTTTCCTCTATTACTTCTGGCCATATTCTTTTTATATCCTTTGTATTAACTCCTTCTTTATTGTTGATTCCTATTAATCTCACATTGTTCATTTTTACATCATCTTGCAGATGTTGAATTATTTTTTCCTGCATCCTAGTTGTTTTTAAGAGATCCTTTTGTACCTTTTCATTAGCTGCAACTATGTCCTCAAGATCCAAAACTCTATCCTCACTTTCATTCATATGGTTTTGCCAGCTTGTGATTGAGATTTTATTTTCTTCTATATCTCTTTGAAACTGTTTCATATGATCTATTTATTTCCTATATTGTTCAGTCAGGGAATCTATCATTTTTTCTATTCTCCTCTAATTTTTTATCAATGTCTTCTTTTGTAGCATTTAAGTTTTGCATTATAATTATCCTTTCTTTCTCTACTTCAGGTATTATTTCTGCTCTGATCTCCTCTCTACCTCTCTGCAGTTTTCCCCATACTTTAGATGTTATTACATTAGAGAGGTCATTTTTTACTTCAGAGGTTATTTCTGGTCTAACTTCCTCTATGTTTTTGCAGTTCTTTTTCCACTTCAGATTCTATTAATTCATGCATTTCTGTTTTTATTTCAGATGTTATCTTTGCTCTGAGTTCCTCTATACATTTCTCCACTTGTTTATCTACCTCAGATGCCACCAATTCAGAGATTTTGGCTGCCTGATTCTCATTTTCTACAATAGTATTGTCTCCTTTATTTGTTCTGAATAGACTCAGGACCTGAAATTGCACCTTGCTCCTTCTCTTTATCATTTTGTATGAACTCTACACTTTGGTGAAGTTATACTGCTAGCACCTATTTAAATTTGGGTCTGGATCCACCAGTCTTGATCCTTTTCAGATGTGCTTGGCTTGGTATGGCTGCTGTGCTCAGCTTCTTCCTGCTGAAACTGGGCACAGACCTGGATGGTCAGTGTGAGCAGGCAGGGTAAGTGTTCTGGTGGCTGGTGGTGCTGGGGTGCAAGCTAGAGAAGTCCTGCCTGGGTGCAGGCCCGGGCCCATCAGCTTGGCCAGGCGGAGACCAGGTTCCACTGGCTGGTGGTGTGAATAGTTCTTACCTGGGCACAGGCCTGAGTGGGTCAGTATGGGTGGGCAGGGGCTGGGTTGTGATGGCTGGTGCATGGGAGCTCATGCAGGTGTTCAGGTCCTGGGCATAGGCCAGGGTCAGTCAGCATGGGCGGGCGAGCGACGGGTTCAGAGGCTGGCCACGCAGGAGCACAAGGCCGTGGACAGCTCCTATCTGGACACCGGCCCAGGTCAGCCAGGGTGCGCGGGTGGGGGCTGGGTTCTTGTGGCTGGTGTGTGGGAGCACACACAGGTGGAAAGGTCCGGGTCGTAGGCACAGGTCAGTCAGTGAGGGCGAGCGGGTGCAGGGTTCGGAGGCTGGCCACGTGGGAGCACATGCCAGCGGACAGTTCCTACCTGGACTCAGGCCCGGGTCAGTCAGTGTCAGCAAGTGGGGGCCAGATTGTAGTGGCTGGCCTGCAGGAGTGCACCTGGGCAGAGTTGGAGAGGTCCTGGGCGTAGGCCCCAGTCGGTCAGCCTCCTGCTTATACTTTTCCATATCACATGATGAACCCGTAATTATCTTTTCATTGGTTCACAGGTCAGGATGAATCAGTTACCATGTTTAGGAAGGTGTTAATGATTTGCTACATTGGACCAAACAGATAGGATTGCCTTTAATTTAGTATAGTATTTTAATATAAGAATTTGATTTTTGCAAAATAACAAAGACAATTTAGAATTACTGTTACAAATAAATGTAGTGATTCTCCCACTATTTCTCCTACTCTACACAGACTAGAATTTTGTTAATGAACTTACATTGCAACAGAGAATTTTAGTCTTAAATTTTTCTCTGACTTACTCTCCCACCCTTTCACAGTCATAGTATATTTTAATCATTCTTAAGTATCCAGAAAAATAGGCTAATAGCTTAGTGTGCCAGAGAATCTTCACATGATTAATTTCTAAGATAATCAGTAAATTGCTATTCTTTCAAGTTTTATTATCACAATGATAATAAAGAAGTTTTCTACACATTCTCTTATTCTAAGAATTATTCACTAGGGCAGGTAGAAAAGTACATCAATTCCTATACTTTCAGACATGGGAAATAAGATCACATGATTTCCCCCAAAGGGTAAAGCACTAAAATCTTCTCAGTGTTCAGCATTCTACCTTCTACTGTTCTGCTTTTTCTTTTGCTCTGTAATCCTATAATAATGATGATGATTGTGAGGATGTCATCATTTGCCTTCATGAAAGAAAGACCTTTATCCTAGCATAGGGCTGGGCATCCAATGCAGACCCTGTATGAGCTAATGGGTCTCATAAAGTTCATTGTATGCAGGTGGATGAGGTTCTCCACACCAGCTATCTATATCATACCAATGTGACAGAGACTTGGGAAAGATAAGAAAGTGTGACCTGTTAGGAATTCTTAGTAGTCTCCATGAAGAGTTAATTATTAAAAAGCTGTGCTAAATTCTCTCAGGGTGACATCTTTCCATTTAAAAACAACTTTTAAAAATGTTAACCTGAGAGTATGACTCAACTTCACAGGCAAGAAGATACTGAAGTCAGAATCTGGGAACACATGAAATCGCAGCATTTGCAGAATAAGGAAAAGTATCTTTTCTTCCAGCTTGGTCTTCTCAAGCCTCACAACCTGGACAAGGCACCTCCGGGATTAGGTTCTGACTTTACCCTGTGGGACAGAAACTGTCTTTTTCATCTCCAGATGGTGGGTGTAGAGCCACTCAAACATTGATTTAAAGTCTCACTAACTGCAACTCATTCAGAATAAATTCAAAACCAGAGAATGCCATCATTTAAAAGTATAGTATATTATTGATAAAAATATCTTCAGGCAGGAATCATTGTGATATCAAGAGTAAGGCTTTAGAAATCAAATAGCTGTGTATTCAAATTTATAATCCAACAACTACTAACTGGTTAGCTTTGGCCTCATACATTTTTTTTTTTTCTACTGGAACCTGAGTCCTTGGCCTTGCCACTGAGCTGGTCTCCCATCCCTCGAGATTCTCATCCCTATCCTTGCATCCCAGGATATTCTCCTCTGTCAGCCTCCCATGGTACTCGAATTAAGGCACATTCCATCATGCCCAGAGTCAGGAAAGTTTTTGACAGTTCAGTGCTGTCTTAAAAATCTTGAAACATATTCCATTATCTTTGGATATAGATATCTAAAATCTTTTTAAAACTTTTCATTTGCTCACAAAATATTATATGGCCATGAATAGAACAGAACAGAGCAGAGCAGAGCAGAGCAAAGCAGAATAGAATAACAGATAAAATGACAAATGTTAGTGAATCTCTCTTGTTAGCCAAGAGGCCTTGCAAACCACACTGACAGTGATCCAGGTTGATAAATACATATTTCAAAATCTATCACATAAGATGGACCATCAACCTTTAGTGCAGATTCTGACAAAATAGAAAATAGCGAATCATGCAACTCTTTGGGCAAAATAAGATAATGTATACCATCACTTGTCACATGGAAGGAACTTGATGATGGTAGCTCCTTTCTGAATCTCTTCCCACTTTTTTTCTAGCTCTAGCATTCTATAATCAACAGGAAAGTCTGAGCAACGATAAAGTACTCAGCATCAGGAAGAATAGAACACATTCTATGTGTATTGGCTTGGCTTCTTCTGTTCCATGTCTGCTAAAGTTTCCTCGATGGTGGGAAGCAATTCAACTTAGATGGGAATTACAAGTTTTCAGAAAAAAAAAAAAAAGCAGTCTTTCAAATCAAGGATTTGGCCTTAAAACAGATGAAATTTAACTTTTCTTATTGTTCTTATAAATTTCTCCTTACTTGATAAACTTCTAAGTCAGGAAGCAGTTCATCACTGTCTCTCTTGGCTGTGCTGGAGATCGGTCCATGCCCTGCATCATATGGCGTGCTTACTGGTCACTCTGAGTGGCAGAGATGCATTTCATTTTACTAATGGCAGGTAAAAGAAGCAAAAGGAAGAATTTTTTAAAACTACAAGGTATAAAAAGAGCGAATCTTAGTATAGCTTAGAGAAGCCATTTTCTCCTCACTAATTAGCATTACCTTTCCTCCTAAATGAAGATCATATTTTTCTCTCGCAAAAGTGGAGATAACATAAACCTACTGAACAGAGAGCTTTGAAGCTATAGAACAAAATGTATACAAACCTACATGATCAACATAGCTGAAATCCAAATACAGAATTTAAGTAGAGGAAGATGCAATGTATTTTAAATTGATTCATCTGTTCCCATTTTGTTATAACTTGTTCCAGAATTTGCTTTCTTACGAGCTCATTGAATTCCTTCTGGTATTAGAAAATAAGTTTTGAAGATTTGAATTAATACATTATTCTACATTTATAAAGCAATTTATTTTTAAAAAATTCCACTTTTTTTTTTTTTTTCTTTTTTTGGTAACTTAGAGAAGGGTGTACATGGTGTTCAAGGTCTCACTACTAGCTCAGACTTGTAGTGATCTGCCTGTTTATAGTCTCCCAAGAGGTGGGATTACAAGTGCACACCACAACGCTCAGTCTCAATTGTTGTCTCAGCACACCCTGAGGGTGAGGCTGGCATGACAGGACCAGGGATCGAACCCCGGCCCCTGTGCCTGATTGCAGGTGCTTTAAGTCACTGAGCTATTTGGCGAGCCCTATAACTCCACATTTAATAAAAAATAATTTAAATTTGAAAAGAAAACTAGACCACCAATGACTTTCTCAGGACAGCCCTGTGATTTTGAATTTGCAGTATCCAGGACTGGGATTTATCACCTTGTTAAGCAGCAGTTGTGATCTCAGCTATGCTCGCTCCAGGGCTCTAGAGTCCTTTCCAGCTCCCAGCACCACCTAGCCCTCGTATCACTATTTCCTGCCTGGGCCTCAGCCCTTGGAATGCAAGAGCGCCCCATCAGAATTCATTTCTTCATACTTTGCTGAGTGCTAATTTGTCACTGTCTGCTACTCTATCCCAGTCTATATCAGTCAGTCCTTACTAGAGAAATGGGTGAGTTAAACAAATACAGAAACAGAAGAATTTGTAAGACTGGCTTACAGTGGCTGTTCATCATGATGTGGAAGAGTGCACATGGCCTGTCTGTGTGCTACAGGGCCAAAGGACCCAGTTGAAGGCCAGGGCCACTGCAGTGTCCCGTGCAAGTCCATATCAGGAGGTCCAAGGGAAGCCAGGTCACGATATCCAAGGAGAAGGCGGAGCCTGGATCTCCTCCAAAGAAACAAAAGTGGCCCTTCTTCTTTTCCCTTTTATGCCACTCAGGTGACAAACATTCTCAGGGAGAGTCTTCTATCTTCAGTAAATCCTCAGCCACATCCAGTTTAGTTAGACGTTTCCTACTTTTTTAAAGTTTTTTATTTTGCAGTACCAAGGATCACACACCATACCTTGTACCTGCCAGGCAGGTACTTAAGCCACTGAGCTATCTCTCAGACCCAGACATTTCCTACTGCAGCTAATGCAATCATTTAACTATCACACACCTGCAGTTACACTTCAATAAGCATCACCTGGATACTACCATGGCCTACAGGTTTTGATTTTTAATACTCTCCTGTCAAAAATCTACTCCCTGGAATTGTCATTCTTTTGCCATGCAATGCCATTAATGCTTTGGAGACTTTACAGTAAAAACTGATCTTAGGTGGATGACCTCTAAATGATACAGGGAACCTCCAAATGATATCGGGAAAACTGATCTCTAAAACTGAAGAACGAATTTTTAGGAACAAACAGAGGTAATGAGCAGAACATATTTATTGAGGGAAAGAAAGCTCCTGTCTGAGAGAGGGACAGGAGGGGGGCCCTGAGTAGGTGGTCCCCAGGAAGCTGTTTCTTCCAGGAACTTTTATAGTGCAAAACCATGCGGTGAGGTGGGTCTAAGGTGAAATCCTTGGAAACTCGCTTAGGTGGGCATGAGGTGGGACAAAACTACGGCCAATCAATGAGATTATAAGCACCATTGCTCAGGTAAAATTCTTTAAATCCAATACTGAATGGGGAAGCCAGTCACATAGCACATGGGCATGAATACAGAACAGGGTCTCTTCCTGTTGGCAGTTGGGTTAGAGACTCATTTGGGCTCTTTTAAGGTGATTGATACCTATTTGGGATATCAATCCCTGATGAGCATTCCTAGGAAAGTATTTGGCTATGTTTCTTTCTTCTTTTGTCTTGAGTTCTGGCCCACAGCAGAGGTGTCTGTCTCTTGCAAAGCCGTAAAGTCACCTTGTCATCCATCTTGTCTTCCATCTTGTCTCCTTGAGAGCCTGGCCCTGTCTGATTGCCTATAATACTTCTAATTCAGTTGCCTACAAGATTACTATCACCAGACATTTTAGTAAAGAACATGTGTCAGGGTAGATGCCGTTCCTCCCCCAAGTGTTCAGTCTGTTCAATAGACCTGAAAGTGCTGCTGTGTAATCCAGTGTCTTCAAAAGGTGTTTTCCCCAACTTTATAGTTCTAATTTTAAACTTCCCGCCTTCTGTAGAACTTAGGCATACACAAATGGTATTGAAAAACTATAGTGAATGTTGAAAATTTTTTTAAAAAGGATTACAGTAAAGAGTACATTGTCATTTATTTGCCCCAAATACTCCCTCCCTCTCTCAGAAAGCAGCTATCCCATTACTCTTTTCAATCATCATTGTATGTCCTGTCTACTTAGTTCACTCTATCTGCTCGTGTGACTTCTGATTCTTCCTTAAAGTAAAAAACACCAGTTTGAATTGGAACTCCAAATGGCCATGACAGCATAAATGGCATGATAAAAGACTTCCAGAATTGCTTCAGAAAGTAGCAAGGGTGGTAGGATGAGTGTTTCCAAAGCAAAGCAGAATACCCTGAGGGGGGTTAGTGGAAATGTGTGTTTTACTGTAATACATTGTGAAAGCTTAAACACACACTGTATTTTTCAGTTGCACCTCATATTCATGTCATGTAGCTGTGAGACAGATCTATCTATGTGACAAACCCCACACTGTACTTGGGCTTCCTTGCTTCTCTGTTGGGTAAGGCCTGCTCCAGGGGCTGGGAGTCTTGTTGCCAGGCAACTTGTTCCTTCAGAATGAGAACTTTCCCAAGGGAGCCCTCAATCCACAGCAAGCAGCAAACAGTCTTCTGTCAGCTCCTCCCTCCAATTCCACAGACATGCCCAGGCATGACCCAGTCTCTCTCGCAGCTAAATTAAAATTCCTCATTACATTAATTGAAAGGACCAAAGATTACTCCTTCCACCTTTATTTAGTGAGGTTTTTTTGTAGGTATTAGATACATAGTTAAAGAGAAATAGTATAATACTATAGTCTTATCTTCACTTAGAAAACCATCCCCACTTCTCATCAAACATAGTCTTAGACATTCATCTTGGATAAGACTATTACATAGCAGATTCTTGAAGAAACTAAACTGCTTTTTTCTATGGAGCCTCAAGATTGTCTTTTTTCAACAGTTATACCCGAAACAATGGTTCTGAACAATATTTATTAAGAATGTTGAAGTTTCAAACATTGTGTTAAGTTGTTAGAGCTACTGGTAAATCCTACAAAATCTCTAACATCTTGTAGCTACAAACTAAAACTCTGTGGAGCTTAGTGACAAACTTAAGTATAATATGAGATGGTCCATGCTGCAGTAGATAATTTGAAAACTAAAGAAAAAAGCAGTGACTTTATAACAGGCTACTTAGGTTTCAGTTTCAGGCTCACCGAAGTAACTTCCTTGTGAATTAGTAATAGGGTACATTAAAAATTACTACTTTAAGCCCTCATGTCCAGGAAGTTTCTCCTAAAGCTGATGAGGTCTTTTTATAACTATTCTTTATCAAGAAGGGCATTGTACTTGTATAGGCCAAAGGTAAATGATCTTGGGTCAGAATGTGCCTATTGTGATGACTTAGGCTAGAGTGATTCATGTTGATGTGCCTAAAATAATCAGCTCATATATAATAGGTGATAGTCGAGTTTAGGCCTGACTACCTGGTGATGTGCATAGGAATATAGCTAATGATTTTGTTTTGTTAAAACTCAAAAGCTCATCTGGATACTGTGCTCAATCTATTGTCTAGTTAATTAGTGAGTTAAGTAGAAAGTAGTTTCGGTATAAAAACGCTGTTCTCTGTCACTCAGGGCGCTTCTCTGTCTTCTCTCCTACATGATTTGAAGTCAGGAAGGCCCCGAGCTCAGTATTAAAAGCTCAAATTTAAATTCTAATTTGGACTCTGGTCTGGCCTGTTTGAAAACCCATAACAACTTAACCTTTATAAAAGTTTATTGATTTATAGAGAAGAATCTCAAACTGTCCTTGGATCTTGACTTTTGAAATCTGAGATTTCTTTCACAGTGGTCAAGCCTATTTATTGTAGTACTGACTATATTTTCATAATTACAAAAACTGCCTTCTATTTTCACACTCAATTTGGCGTCTAATCTTCTAATTTTTAGAGGAGGCATTAATATCTAGGTTATCCAAACCATTCAGCATCTCTTACTCAGTGTACAACCTTGTTCCAGAATGAAGTAGTCACACGTAAGGCAGCCTGATGCAAGGACAAGCCTGTTATTTCTAACAAACTTGAGATTAAAACATTAATTTCCTGAACACGGATGAGGAAGATACCAACCAAATGCCTGCCATTTTAAGTTAAAATGATGTGCAAAAAACATTTGTAGCCATTTCAGGAATGAAAAAGACACATAAAGGAACATTTATTTTTCTATGAACAATCAGAATGTTCAGAGGTAACCCTTTCCCAGGATCAAGGGGATGAAGGGCAACACGAGAGTTTCCAAAACATCCAAGACATCTTCCAACAACAGTTGGATACCTGACAGAGTCCAAGGAGAACAGAGTACATTGGTAAAATGCTATCATTAGGTAGTGGGTGACTGAGCATTAAATACAAAAAGAATACGTGAATTATAGATGATATGAGTGCCATGCCTGATTTAGTCAAATTTTGCTTCCATAATAACTCAGAAGAGGCAAATAACAAGCTTTTAGCCTAAAATTGTTCTCTGGGATGTCATATCAAGGGAAGTGAACCTACTAGTTTAGAAAGAGATAATTTTCATTCAAAATGGTGCTCTTCTTAAAGGGTTTTCTAGTATAAGTCCCATGAGCTAGACATCTCCATAAGACAAGCTGCTGGAAGGAAGTGGTTAGTGCCATGCTTTGGCATTAGGCAAATCTTGGTTGATTTATAGCACCAATATCTGCTGGTTGAGTGACATCAGGCAAGATGCTTAACACAGCAGAGCTTTAGTTTCTTATCTGTAGTATAGACATAATAGCTGCCTTATAGTAGTGCTGAGTAGCTCATGGAAGAGATTTTCCCAAGTACTAGCATAACACTAAGCCTGGAACTACAAACAGAAATCAAGTTTGGAGTCTGTTGCTGCCTGTTGGATGTCTATGCACATACAGAGTGTTCATAGCAAATATTTTAGTGCAGGTGTTGGAAACAGAGCCAAAGCCCGGGCATCCTGGATCCTGTCTCACTTCATACCAGGTGTCAACCATCAAATCAACTTCTCTCAACCTCCCAGTGCCCCTCTGTGATATCTGCTAATCTCCATCTTCCTTGCCACTGAATCATAGTATATCCTGATTATCAGCACTCATCTAAAATTTTATCTTCATCTCTGAAACTCAACCAATCTCTTTTCCTTCTACCTCTTTTTCTCTGTTTCTTTTCTCTTTTCTTCCTCTACTCCAATATCTTCATACCTTTGTCTTCAGAAATATTTTTTTTTAAATTTATTTTAGGGAAGGGTGTACATGGTGTTGAGGACCTCACTACTAGATCAGACTCAGTGATCTGCCTCTTTACAGCCTACCAAGAGCTGGGATTATGGATGTGGGCCACCATGCCCAGTCTCAACAAGCCCCCAGGGCAGGGCCAGCTTGGAAGGCCTGGGGATTAACGCCCCCCCAGCCCCCAGCTCTGTATCTGCTTGCAGACACTTTAATTCGCTGAGCTATTTGGCAGGCCCTCCAGAAATAATTTTAAAAATCTCATTTCTAGAATGTTACTCTCTTTATTAATTGCCTCTGGTGGTGACACAATGCTCACCATGACCCTACTCCAAACTTTAGTCTTAGTCAGCCAAAATAGCCTTGTATTTGGATCTGCTCCCACCATACTGCCTCTACTTGCACTTTTCATATCAATTAGGAAAGACTCCTGCATTTCTCAAGAAAAATACTTTGCAGTCACAACTTTTACCCCATACTCTGTTGGATGAGCAATAACCTTTTGCAAACCTGGGTAAACTATAACCTTTGGAGAGCAGCTGACTGTTCTGTGCTGTTATGCAGCTTTGCAATGTTATTTTCACAATACCTTTAAGTCTATTAGAAAGGTAGTAGCACTAGGCAAACTGATTTCTCTCACACACATAATATTACCTGTATTAGTTACTTTTCTCTTTCATTGCTGGGACAAATACTGGACATGCAAGCTTAAGGGAGGAAAGGTTTATTTAGCTCACAGTAGGTGGAGGTTTCAAGACGCTACCCCCAATTTATAAGATCTGGAGGAAATGTTGGGGTGCTGCCATGTCCAGGATGATTCGCTCCATATCTCTGAAAGACCACTGCCTGGTGGGGTGGGGGGCACTTCTGACAGAGCATGCTGTCAGTTTAACGGTTTACAACTCTCTTGACCTGCCCCTCAAGCCCTGCAAGGTCCTTTAGCCCCATCCCTCGATCTGCACACTTGACAGCCCCATGATTTAGATGAGGCTTTAGGGGGACAACTAGATACAAACCATAACATTACCCTATTCATTTAAGGTTATTTGCCTCCTATTGGAGGCAATAACTCTGCTCTAAGATGCGCAGTAATATGTCAAAGTTCACTGAACACTTACATCGCAGAGTCGGCAATAAACATATGATGAAAGAGTTTAAGTTTCAAATCAGTCACATTGCAATTGTTCACTAATCTCCAGAACTAGAATGTGTTCTCTCAAAAGCTCTTCGGAGACCCTGCTGTGTGTTACTTCACATCACATAGGACAGGTGCATCTAGGCTGATCCGCTTCGGGAATCAGCACTTGACTCCATTTTGAGTGCAGAAGCAGAGACAAAGAGACTTGCTAACTTATTTGTGCAAGCAGATGTCATGCACACCAAAGTTATTAAGAAAAGCATGGATGCAGAGTAAAAACACAAGTGCCAACTGATGCATGAGTCATGCTAACTGAAAGTTGCCACCTATATACTTACCAGAGTGAATCAGGGGCATATGGCCACATGATGTACCAAAGTCAAGTCAGAAGAACAGGCTTGTGAGTTTATCAGATGCAAAACACACATCAAAGGGGCAAACTTCTCATCTGGGTCATATAAGAGAAGGGGTAGCCAACACTGGTGCTTGGCAGTGACACGCACCTAACCATCACCTTGTCATTCCACCTCCAGAAAGAGTCGAAGAGTTGAAAGCTGCAGAGCTGTGGCTGGCTTACTCACCCGTCTGCAGCTCAGTTCCACCTTCTCCACTCTGGCTTTTGCACTTGTGTTCTGAACAAGTTCTGTGTTCTGATCAAACCCCAAACTCCGTCGGTCTGTAATCTCATCTGAGCACCAGTAGTAACTTTCCATCTCTCTGCAGGACTCTCCCATTTTGCTTTCAGTTGTGCCTCTTCAGTCCTGCAATCTATGTCATTACTGTGTGAAGTGTGCCACATGACTTAGCTTTACTTGCAATTAAGACAGAGCAAAAGAACCTGTGACTGCCTGGCTGTGTCAATGAAGTAAAAGGAGGATTCAGCCGTTAAAGCTGGTGTAATCTGTGTAGCTTGTGAAAAGACAAATTGTGGGAAGACACAGGCATTTGCAGTTTATGTTAATGGTGTAGCTCACTCATGACAAGGATTATTTATATTCAGATGAAATTGGTGTTATTCTTCACATTGCCTGGTTTTGTGCATACTCCATGTACTCCATTCATGTATGCTGAATGAAAGACTGAGATTCGTATAAATGAGTACTGAATGAATCTTCTGTTAAGGTTAATCGTGTAGGACAGGAGGACAGGCTAAAATCAGCTCTCAAACATCAAATGGGCCATCAGTGTGACTGTGGCTACTCATGGCATCGGGGCATGGTTTCCCTCACAACCTTGCAATGGAGAAATAGCTGTGTTAGCAAATTGAATGTTCTGGTGTCTTGTCCCTTAGCTCATCTATTGCACTGTCTGTAGATGCAGTCTTATTTGTAAACAGGAAGACAATGATGTGTCGTCTCTTGGGAAGTCATTTTTTACTTGTCCAGTCTCCCTCACTTCCATCTCAAGAGAAAAATCTTCCTCACACAGCCCTACCCAATGAGTTATCAGCCCTTCTCTTAAAGCAGGCAAGTGAAATGGAACCAGAGGTGAGTTCCCACAGTATGGCTTTTCTATTCAGCTGGAACAGACTGCCAAGTAACTTTGTGAGTTCAGGGCTTCAGTTTTTCATGTTTGAAAAATAAAGTCTCTATCCAGAATAGGAATAATAAATCTCAGATTTTGTGCAATCTTACAAAAGTGTGAGCAAGACCTAGCATCTGACAGGATCCTCTGTTTCCCAGATAAACTGCTGCTGCTGAAGCCCCTGGCATTACTGGATGTGTGTGTGTGTGTGTGTGTGTGTGGGATATGGTCCCAGAGAGCAGGGTTTCTATGTCTCCATCAATGTCCTCAAGGTGCAGTGGCTACAGACAGCGGTTTTGGCAGTTACCTCTATGTAGACATCTCTTAAAATGATTTTGTAGGTGCAGAGCTGCTAGATGCCTATTCTTAGGGAAGGTTTCTTAGTCATTCACTGTTATGCTTTGGGTCTGGACGTCCTCCCAAAGCCTCATGCAGCCATGGAGTGGGTTTCTAGAGTGTTTGATTGCTCTATGGCCCAATGTTGGGATTTTGGGTGTGAGTGCTACACATATCATGGGGCACATAGCCTGAATACAGTTGCTTGCTCTTTCTTTTCCTCCTTGTTTGCTCTTGTTGCTTTTGCTTTTTCCACTGCCATGGACTGGTGCCCTCTTCCATGAGCCACTCTGCTTTGGAGCCAGCCAAATATGGACTGAAACCTTAACAAACTGTGAGCTAAGTAAACAGGTGTCAGGTATTTTGTCTCAGCAATGACAGAAAAGTAACCAAGACACCCATAGTGCCTGATCTAATTCAGAATGGACAAAGTTTTGCTGTGTTTTCTACCAGCATATGAGTTACATGATGAACAAATATGGTGTATAACGTGTCTGGTTTTGCAGTTGCCCGTGGTCAGATTGGAGCTCATTCCAAGGCATGATTCTACAGCTGAGCTATTGCAAAACCTATAATTAAATTAAGACATAGGCAGAAAATAACTGCATTATAACCTTCCTAATCTGTGAAATCTTTCATCATTTGCCAAGCACCAATTTCCTAAAATTGGTGACTACAGCACATAGGCAAGACATGAAGTCCTCCAGTGGCATTGGAGTTACTTGCACTGCTACAGGGATGCTGAGGTGCATTGTCAGGGAGGAGTGAAGCAGAGAACTGGGCACATGACCAGGGATCCTGCACAATGACCTTGAAATCCAAATTAGCTTCTGCTAATTGGACGGAGCTCACTATCGTTCTCATTACTGAATTTATAAAATTGTTTTCTTCTCTGGGAAAATGAAACATCTGCTCCTCTGAGTGAGGTCTGTTCTGAGTGAATTTGTTCTCCTATGTTTTGGTGTAGCTGAAGTAGAGGCAAGGGGTGCCATCCTAGGGGAGGAGCTTATAATCCAGTTTTCTGAAGATACAGCTTCTATCAGTTTCCCAGGGGATCTTTCCACAAGCAGAGCAGGGCCAAGCAAAGCTGACTGGTTTTCTCCATCTGGAAAATTGTCCTCTACTCTTTGCCAGCCATAAGAAATTTGCCATCAAATTAATATATAATATTTATTAACTACTTAGCATATATTATTGTACTATGCACAAGATGATATACAATAATTTCATTTAATGCATTCTAAACAGTGACCAAGACTCAGGCACATTAATTGGGTCAAACTAAAGAAGGATATGAATCTAAATCCCTCTGGTTTCTGAGCATGTTCTTTGCACTACGTCTTCCTTTTATATAACCTGGATAAAGTCTAGAGAATGCGCCATAATGTGTATTAGTTTCCAAAATGGGGAAGTTGCATGTGTGAGTGTGGGCAAGAAAGAGGATCAAGTTGCCACTATGAATTTTTGCAGGGTACTAAAGTATGAGTGGCCTAGTAACAGCTGACAAGCAGCCATTTCCTGTTTTCAAGTTTTGTTTCATTGGTTGGGCAATTACAAGCAAGCTCTCATTTCACATCTCCCATGGGGCTTCAAAGAGAGAAACAACAATCATCTAAGTGGTCCTTCTGAATCTTAGAGCATGGCACCCACCTTATCTGAGAACACAGATGACTTGTTCTCATAGATTTAGCTGTATACAAGGTGCTAGGTTATTCATATCTCAGAAGCAATGTGGTGCTTTTTAGGTTAGGAATTTGTGGTCAGAAACAATGTAGTATCTGCTCTCCTGGGTGCTATCCACAATGTTGGTTGGCATCTTTAGAGATCACTGAACAGGCAGCATCAGAGGACATTGAGTCTGATACTGACAAGAACAGAGTTTGAAGGTGTTGCAGAGCTTTCACCTCAACATCAGCAACACTTATTGCACTAGGATTTTCAAAAGAGCTTTGAAAATATTTTCAATCTGTCTTTCTGCTCAATTTAAAGCTACATAAAATTCCATAAAACGTCAAGTAACTATCATCTGGCTTAAACTAGTTAAGCTTAAAAAGATTATACTCTTAAACTTCAGCTTCCTAAATTGAGGGTCAGCCTCAGAATTACTAAGGTAAAGAAAGAAGCAGAAGCTTTAGTTTTAAGAAAACACTTGACAGATATACTTTAACAAGTAAAAGCTGTATTTCTAGACTGAGTAAGTTATTAGAAGAAAGAAATCTTATATAGTAAAAGGCAAATGTCTTTCTCCAACCTTGCAACTTGGTGCACTGTACCTGCCTATAAAATAAAATCACCCATAAAATGTCCCTCAACACTTGTTCTTGAAAAACAACTTTCATGATGACAAACGTCATATTCAATTGATTTCTGTCACACATTGATTTCATATATGTGTTAATCTGTATATTTTAAAATATTGTTGAGATCTTGTCATGTGCATTGCTGCCTGCATTTTTTTCTCTATTTTCAAAGGATTAGGGGCTTAGGTTTATTTTAATGCAATAGTTAAAGTCTTCTTTGTAAGACTGATCCCAGTAAATAGTGCCAAATTAAGAAGTCTTATTTTCAGGTTTTTGCAAAGAAGTGAGAAAAAAAAAAAAGAATGAGTAGAGAGGAGGAGCTAAATTTAAGTCAGTATTCTGGGTAAAAAGGAAGCCAAGACCAAATACTGACGCTGTAAGCTACTTGTATATTCACTGGAAAATCTGGACATCCACCCTTTGGATGATGACTCAAAGTTTGTTTTGTTTTTGTTTTTGTTGTTTTGACAGTCATTGAGCAAGATTGGTTCTACACATATTTTTAAGATGTCTTTTAAGCTACTCTTTCATTGATCTTGGTTTAAAGCCCCTAAACTCATCTAGATTCTTCTTGTACTTGTCAACTCATAAATATCTTGAGTCTTAGGTACCAATGATTCTTTTTCTAAACATCCCATGTCTATCATGTTCTTGGTCTGTGCTAGGCCCTTGATGTACAAAAACAGTGCAGATAATCTGCTCTCAGGGAATGCATGCCCTACTGCCCTGGGAACTCCCAGGCATTCTGAATAAGCTGTGGGAAAGATAGAAAATAACGTTTTGAAGAATAAAGCACGGAGGAAAAAAAAAAATCTGATGCCCAGAAGATTGCCCCTAATTCTGAGAGACAGAAATTTTTTTCTTTCCCCAAAGAAAGAGTAAAAGAAGTTTGTCAGGAAAATAAATGGCAATGGGAATTCCCATAAAATGAATGCCCACCTAAGATCAGGGACAGACAGCAAGCACAGTAGTGTGTCTTCTACCACATGTGAGTGAGTGCATGTTCAGTGCAAGATGATTTAAGAGAAAGCATTAAATATTATTGAGTAAAAGAGTGGGAGAAATGTCCCCTCAATTCCCTCTAGATCTTGGCTAATGGAAGGAAGGAATCTTTCTCTATTTTCCAAATATGTACTTCTATCTTACTCATGCTGGCTGATCTTGCTGTTAGCCAGAAGCAGGCTTATCACTCAGAGACTTTAGCAGGCAACGGTGTATTGTTGAAACTGAATAACACTGTTTCATTTTTATTGTATTTATTTTTACAGTTTCATATTAATTATGGCAACTGTTTGCAGTTTTCCATTCACAGCATTAATACAAAGTTTTATTTGAAATGACTTTTAGTTAAAATGCAGTTAATTAAAAAAAGTCAATATGCCAAAAAAAATATTACAGGGGACACATGGCAAAAGCATGTAGTCAGTGTGCTGAAGGACTAGGGCTTGGTGGCACTTCTATGGTAGATGTGGGAAACAGAACTTTGTAAGACTGACATGAAGGATGAGAGTGAGTGATGAAGTGGAATCCAGACTGTGATTAAACTCAATGAGGAGTCATGGAAGATTTTTCAAGAAGACAGGTGTGATAAGGTGTGCAAGTTGGAATCTTCCAGAAGAAACTGAAGGAGGGCTCAGAGGAACTGATGACATTGATCAGGGAGGAGGCCTGTGCTGGGAGCTGGGAGAAACAATGAGTGCATGAACAAAGGGAGAAGCAGTGAGGATGTGGAGGTGATGGATTCACCTGACAGATGAGTGATACTGTCACCTGTTAGATGTGGAAGGAGAGAATTAGAATATTGTTAAGGTATGGGTTGGCGAGTGGACAGATGACATGTGGCTCTATGATCCCCATGGGGGGCGGGGAAATATTTGCTCATCATGATTTTGACCCTGAGTGGAAACCTCTGCCTCATTAATTCTGGGCTTTCCATTAATATGGAAAGAATTCAAGGTTTTTTTTCATTTTTCTGGCCAGAGATTTAACTCCTCAAAATAGAGTGGCCTCCAAAATGTGTGCTGAGGCTAGCTTTGTTTTGTGTTGTGAAAGAGAAGTTGTTGATCAATCAAATAAATAATGGAAAAGATACAATGCCATTGGACTCTGCCCTATAGTTTTCAAGAGGACTTACAACTAATCAGCAAATATTTTCTAGATAGATAAAATTATTTTACATCTGCATAAGCCCAATCATCTCTGACTCAGTTTTTGCTCAGGGTAGAAAGGTGCATGGTTTCATGAGTTCAGATACCATTTTATTGACACGTAATGAATGCCCGCTTTAAGGACTATAGTATAAAAGCTTGACACATGGGCAATGTGGAGTGAATATTAGCATGTCTCTTTTGGAATTGAAAAAGGGAAGAGCTGGGGGAAAAGAGCTTTACACACTAGTTATTTTGAGGCTAGGAGGAATCTTTGTGGGGAGCTCTCATGCAAGCGCAGAATCTTCTCATAATTGGGAGGGTGTGGTTGCAAGAATTGGGAGCTGGTAACAGGGTCTTTTACTTGTGGCTTCTCTTTTTTATTCTTCATAGTGGAGAGAAGCTAGAACTCATCTTATTAGCTGCAAAAATGTTTGCCAGTGAGGCCCTTCTATCTGAAGGGGACAGAAGGTGCCACATCTCCACTGGAAGGAACTAGAGTGTTACACAGCCTCCCTGGCTTGAGCTCCCCACACCTGGTGAAGATTCCTAGATACCTCTCATTGATGTGAAAAGAGATTCTCTTATGAAAGCCAAGGATGAGATGGCAAGTGTTCTCTAACTTATGACAATAATTAGAAAGATACAAAATTTACACTAGAAGATTTCTTCAAAAAATAAGAAATATTTCTTTGCATTTTTTGAATAGTAGCTACTGTTATGATTGTCCTCAGTAATGTTACTTTTTTAAATAGGAAACAGAATAGGTGTAAGATTAGATGAGACTCCTTGGCTGTTAATAATGCCTGATGATTGATATGAACATAAGGTACCTATCCATTCATCCATAAAGAATGAGGTTCTAAAGGATTTTATCTAAATACTTTAAATCCATAAGTTATTAATTGCATTATATTCAGAGAATGAGAAAATAATCTGGCTTTATGCATGAAGAGAAGAATGACAGGCAGATCACAGGATGGGATGGTGAGCAGCGATATGGCGTGTCTTCTCGCATTTAGGCATTAATCTGGGAACTGACTCACTGCTCTATCAGACCTTTGCAGTAATGATAGCTTTTTAAGGAAATGTCATATATCTGTTCGAAGCTTAAGTGTGAAACCTAAGGCAAACAGGTGTGCACAGACATATACCGGTAGGCGAGGAACATTATTTTCTGATGGTTCTACTAGATGTTTGTGATGAAGTTTGAAAGCAATGCTATGAAAATGCTATAAAAGGTCATGTTTCTTCAAATTTCTGAAAGTATACTGCAACTTAAATGGAACAGACCAGTACAAATTAGGGAACTGACGTGGAATCCTGTGGTTCCCTGGGAAGCCACTGTAATGCTAATGCATTATAAAATACATAAAAATTATTTACACTACAACTTTAAAGGTTCTTTGGTAACTATGCTTTTCAACATATAGTTGTTGCTAAATAACGTTTGCTTACTGGCACTAGATTGGAGACATGGTAAAATAAGTCAATCAGTATAGAACATAGTGCATATCATTAAAAACTGAGGAAATTAGGTTCCAAAGCTTAAGGATGTAGAGGTGAAGGAGAAAGGAGAGTCAGCATTTGGCTGCTAGACATCTTTTAGTTCTCTTGTTTTCAAATTAAATCCTCACTATGCCATGGCTAGATAGATACTCAGAGATCAGAAAGTGAGTGGGGTTGGGAAATTACCCAAATTCACAATGCTGAAAGGTAAATCTAGTGATCTAGCCTCAAACTTCCCCTCTTTTCACTAGAAGATGCAATCTACACAGTGAATTGTGGATTCATTCGCAGCTACATTCAATTTCCTTAGAAAGCCGAGTTTAGGGAAGGATTTACATAGTTGTGAAACCAAAAAAATTAGGTCCCAGAATGCCTCTAAGCCACTGCTAGAGGGCTGTGATTTTCTCAGGAATAGACTTGGTTTCAGATGTAACTTACTAGTGCTTTCTATATGAGGGAAACTAAAAATAAAAGACCAGTTCGTATTGGGCAAGGGAGGGGAGTACCTAAAGAAAAAGGCAAACTATAGATAGGAAACATAGGTACAAACATTCTTTCTACAATTTCCTAGATATGTGAGTCTGAGAAAGACTTTTCCATTCCTTGAACATAAATTCATTTCATCATTTATTATGTCATGAGGTAAAGGCTGTTCTGAGCTGTAAATATTATAAAACACTACATATGTCATCTTTCTAGATCTTAGGAAATCATGCATGATATTAAAGATGTTTAAATCTACAGAGGTAATCTTTTGCTTTTCTGGATATATATATTCCAGGTAGAGATGTCTTTTCCTCTATCAAATCCTGACTCTAACATACCAGCTGAAGAAAAGCATAAGAAAAAGATGCTATGTACTCTCTCTTCTTTAAGACTTACTGGCCTTCTTTCCCTCTTGTGTTTAAAAAGATCAGAGAGCTCATGATAGTTACCTCCAATAATACAATCCTTATCCTGTGGTGGCTGATGTTTTCAAGAGAATTGTAATACTCATCCAGATATTTGTCTTAAAGTGAATCTTCATTCTTTTTTATACCAACTTCCTCCACATATGCTTTTGCCTCTTAAATTAGGATGGCTTAGTAAACAGTTTTAACTTAAATTGCTAAAGTAATTGCCTCAAAGGGAGTGAGAAGGCCCCTGTGAACCAAAGTTCCTAACCAGTAGCTAATCAGGGATATTAAGCCACAATTGTACTAGGATGTCCATAAGGAGGCTCTAAAGAAATTGTGCAGAAGAGCGCAGCTACCTTATCTGAAAATAACCTTAAAGCTCAGCAATATCGTGGCTTCTAACAGGAAGTTTCTGTCTTACACAAACTGAAAGCATTTCTGCGCTCTATTACACTATGTTTCTGTTGTATCCTTTTCCATAAATTTGCTTTACTGCATCAGTGTCAGAGAGGACAAGTCAAAGGTAGAGTGCAAATCAACCCTAAGATCATCAAAAGCTTCTACTCAGTCTAGCATCTTAAGTGTCTGGCTTTCAGATCTGCTTCAACTACCTCTAGATCTCTGCTACCAAAGCATTGGGTCATTATTATTCAAATAGAGCAAAGAAATCCAATGAATGGCGGAAATGGCAGGTCTTTTGTAAGTTTGCAAAGTAGGCCTAGCTTTTGTTTTCAATGACCAACCATGAGTGGAAAATTATAATAATTATACAGATATTTAATTTGTCTTAAAGTGAATCATCATTCTTTTCTCTAACAACTGATTCTACGTATGTCTTTGCTTTATATGCCAAGATAGCTTAGGTAAACAATTTTAACCAAAATTACTAAGACAGTTGCTTCTAGTTTTGAATGGGGAGCCAGAGAGGTTGCAGAAAACCTCAGCAGAAAAAATATTTTAGTTTTTAATTCTTAAATATTCTGCATATTCTCTGATCTGCTGCATAGTCAATTGACTGAATAACTAATGGACAAGAGAATTAATTTGGTGGCCAAAGCCTACTACCGGATTTTAGTCTCCTAGACACCCAGAATGCTTGGAAATGATGCCCCTGCCACTACCACTACATAGTAGAAACTGTGTGTTTCCTTGGAGGCAGACTTGGATAAGGAGTCCCAGGTTATATCCAGTCTTCAAGGCAAATCATTGCATAGCCCAAAGGATGAGGTCTATATCCTACAAAAACTTTTTCTGAGATAAGTAAAGTACTACACAGATATCTGTTAAAATATGGCTTTTGTTTACATTAACTACAATAAGAAAGTAATATCTTCATTTCTATGCCAAGCCTTAGAATGTGAGAAATGTTTCACATATAAGCACCTCCCTGTCAGTAAGTTGAATATCACTTTACATCACTATATCGATAGAATTAGGGATATAAACTCAACTTCATCCTTTTTTAAAAATGCTGATCATTGATAAATTGTGAGCCTCATGGAAAGTTAATTTACTGAAGCCACAGGGAAAGTCAGCACAGGCACCCTTCAGGTGACTGTGACCACAGGCCCATCTGAACTACAGTAGTATTCCCTGCTGCCCCATGATTGAATGGGAGTGGTGCACTGACATCGCCATTCATTAGCAGAAATTTGTGGCTGTCACTTCAGAACACACCAATAACCAAGATCTAGACTGTTAGACCCTAAAAGGTTTCTATCTGATGTTGCACTGTAGAGGGAGAGAATAGAGTAGGAAGGAAATATTATATTGCTTGTGTGGGCTCTTCAACAAGAAATAAAGTAGTATGAATCAGGAAGCAGATGGATCAAGGACAGGCAGTGTGGCAAAAGCAACAAACAGACAAGATGATCACAGGTCCATGGAATACACTCCTAAGTTAGGACAACTGTTGCAGAGAGACAGAGGTGCTGGTCTAACAGACTGGAACATTCGTCTGCTGAACAACACACCCAAGTCTCCA
>PVKN010010056.1:0-23072 GCA_004027915.1 Capromys pilorides
TGCCATCCTGTATTTTACCCAGCGTCTCCAGTCCCAGCTGACCAGGGCAGAGTGAGGGTCAGTGACTTTTTTCATTACTGCAACAAAATACCCAACATCCAAAGTTAAAGGAAAAAGAGCTCATTTCTGCTCACAGTCCATACAGGTTCCAGCCCTTATTTGACTGGCCCAAAGCATGGGGCAGGGCAGAGGGACATCGCAGAGGAGAAACGGTTCATGGCAGGCAGAAGGCAGCAAAGCAGCAAAGTGGCAAAGCACCCTCTCTCTGTCCCCTCCTATTCCATCTGGGCTACCTGCCTTCTGGGTGGTGCCACACATACCCACAGGGGGCGCCCTTAATCCCAGCATCACACGCCATAATTTACCCACCTTTGAAATTCCCCACCTATGACTGCATGAGGCTTTGGGGTGGGGCAACATCTAGATATAAGCTATGATAGTGAGCAAGAAAAAAAAGTGGCCAAGGGAGATCAGAGGCAGGGCCGGCACCGACCATGCAAGCCTGGGCAAGGGCTGAATATCATCCAAAGTGTAGCAGCACCTGGAGATAAGCAAGGACAGAGTTGGCACACAGGGCCTGGTATCAACAGAGTACTGTGGCAGGCAGGGTGGCTGGACCTTGGACCTCAACTACTGGGCTCTGATCTTGGTTGTAGGTAGTTGTAAGTTTCAAGCACCATTCAGCACGCTGTGCTGTTTTCTCACCTATAAAATGGGTCTGATGAAACTGACAATGCTTCTCTCCAGGCTGCCCTGTGCTGGACAAACACTGGATCAGCCTTTGCATCAGTAGTACCACTCCTCAAATGGATTGCCCTGTGCTGGACAGAAAGGCACCGGGAACAGAAGAAGGTAGAGGAGGCCATCACGGTGCTCAAGGTGGGAAAGGCTGTCAGTGATGGAGTGGCCGGGTTAGAAGCAGAGCCAGAGGATTTGGCAAAGTTTGGGGCATGGGAGAGGTGGATGAGGCAGCCTGTGTGGCTGGAACAGGGGCATGGGCAGCTGTCAGAGTCACAAACCTTGGCACTGCCCTCCTTGGATTAAGGCAGAGCTTTGTGCAGGAGGCCAGGAGCCCTGGTCCCCTGAAGGGCCGCCTTTTCTCTACAGCAGTGCCCACATTTGGCCTTTATCTGCAGAGAAAGCCTTGAACTCAGTGGCCACAAGGAGCTGGCACTTCTGTGGATCAATACTGGCTCTACATCTAAATTAAAAAGGAAATGGCAACAGTGTGAAGCAGGCTTGCCTTCTATGTCTGTCACCTCGGCAACTTTAGATTTAAGTGGTTCATCATTTCAGGAAAATTTTACCCCTCCTTCCAGGGTAAGGCCAACCTTGCCAGGCTCCTGCTCAAACCATCAGACATTTCAGATCTGCACTGTTGCCAAAAAGGGCGCGGATGGGAAACCACAACTCATCACTTATCACTGCCCCTCAGATGCAGGGGTCCACATGGCCAGCTTGCCCGGGCCCAGTTTCTCTCCCCAGGAGGGTGGGTTCCTCCTGGGCTCCAGCTGCAGCTGGTCAGCTCAGATATGGGATCCAACAGGGGGCACCAGAGACTGCTCGGGACAGGCAGTCTCAGGCGCTTCCAGCTCAGAGAACTCTGGTTGTTGGGGCAGCAAAGATCTCAACATTCAGTGTGACTGTCTCCTCTTTGGCCTTACAATAAAAAATAGAGTGAAAAATGCTTTCAGATAATCCAGCCAATCTTCTTTGCCCCATGCACAGAATGCTATAACAGCTTCCAAAGTAAAGCTGTATTCCAATCTCCAGGCTGAGTTCAACTAATCATGTCTGCACAGAAAAAGGAGTGTGCCAGGCTTCCCACTCATGGTTAGGGAAAATCTCAGAAGACAAAGTTGATTGGTGCTCTTTGGTTTCAAGGGCTGCAAGTAATCACTGCTGCCTGCAGAATGAGCTAAGCTTGGTATTCAAGATCCTTCACAAGCAGTATCTCCTTATGGGGTAACGCCCACTGTCAACTCGCAGAAGCCAATAAGCCAGACCGCCTCCCGCTGCCACCCCGCACGTGTCTTCAGCATCCCCAGTGCATCTTGGCTCACTGGGCCCTGCCCAACTGCAAGGCCCTTTTCCTCTTCCCAAAGTTGGCTGCCCTTGGAGCCTGGTCCTCCAGGAGACCCTCCTCAACCACCAGTCCCAGGGGCCACCTTTGGCTTAGCTTCTACACACCTAAGGATTTGTGGCTCTCATTGCCACTGCTGTTTCAGGGCCTGAAGAATCCTTTGCCTTTTGCGTACACAGAGCCTCCCCTGCCCATCGAAACTATCAGCTTCCTGGAGGCGGGGATGTTGTGCTGTTCTTTCAAGGTAAGTGCAGCATCTAGGCTGCGGCAGAAACCATTTTGGGGATTTTCTTCCATTCTGTCACTTAAGTCCACTAAGAACCCCATAACATATGTCCAGCCACAAGCATTTTAAAAATGAAGGAAAAACAAGATGTCTTAAGTGACTTGTCTAAGGCCACACAGTGGATGAATGTCAGGGCTAAGGTTCAGACTTTGATCTCCCTGAAAGCAAATCCACTCCTCTTGGGCCTTGCTCCAGAACTTCTCTCCCAGAGAGCCACATTTGCATAAAGGACCTGAAAGAGCACAATGCTACACCTCAACAGATTAGCCTGACATTTTGTAGACGTTCAATAAATATCTGTGCTCTGAATGATGAAACTATCAGGGGCAGTGGAGGAGCTCAGGAGGCAGTGGGCTTGCCCTGTCCCCCACCACTCTGATTTCCCAGCAGAGCACCAGTTCTACCCATGAAGCCAGCGCTCCATGACGTTCCATGGCTGCTCTCTGCCTGTCCCTCCTTCCACCCCCAGCTTCAGGCTTTGCCCCTCCTGGATGACTCAGCCTTGAATGGTTGAAGCTACCACACAGAAAAGCCAGAAATGTCCATCACGTTGCCCTTGGTTTATCTTTAGAAGAATGAAAGGACCTCCACTGCCCAGGATGATTGTTTTGACAGGTTTTTATTGTCCATAAAATTGCGTCATTGTTTTGTTTAACATTGAAAGGAGTTAAACTGCTATGAACTTAATGCACCACCCTCAGTAAACCATTAGGTCCCTTCTGTGTTCCTGACTTTATAAGTCTGTTTCCCTTAGAGGAACATCTGTTGTATACTTAAATGACCTTAGTTCAAAGGCACGATCAACAAAAAAATGTCTTAACTCCACTAGGAAGCATTCGAGGGGATCATTTCTCTGCACTAGCCGCAGGATTGGGGCTTCTCTGTTAACAGCTGTGTACATCTGCCCGAGTGGGCAGCGGCCCCTCTCTTTCTGCACATCGTTAAAGATGCTCCAGCCTGTTTTTGGGCCCCTTTCCCACTCTGACCGAGGCAAGTGAGTCTCGCCAAAGTCTTCATTTTACGGGCATCGATAGCCAGGGCTCTACTCAAATGTAATTCTTACCCCATGAACACAGGGGGTGTGCTGAAAGACGAGCAAGGAGTGCTCTGCTAACCCTTGGAAAGAACATGAATGGGCATTAGGGATTTCAAGCAACTTGACACACATAGGGAAAACAGCTTGTTCTTAGCCAAGGGGAGGAATTTGAGAAGAAAAACAAGCCTGTTGCCGACCAAGATTGCAAGGCGACACCATCTTGGAAGACATAAAAATCATGTTGGAAGCAGAGAGACGGCAAGGCAGCAGGTTCTCTGGCTTTCATGCAGATCAGCTCATGCTGACGTGGTCCCATTTTACAGATGAGCCCAGGCACAAGGGCTCCACAACTTGCCCAGGAGAGGGCCGGGTGCAGCCGTCCACCTCACGGTCAGCGCGCATGCTTGGGGTGCAGATGAACAAGGTGGTGGCGTGCAGGGACAAAGCTCATGATGGTACAGACAACAGTGGAAAGCTAGCTGACAGATTCTCTCCACCCCCACTGATTGCTCACATTTTCTAGCTACATGAGTGTTCCAGGACACGGTGATGCCAGTTTGATGATGCATCAGGAAAGTATAAAATCCAATTTCTCCAGGAGGGCGAGGAGAGATGGGTTATCCCATGGAGCAAAGCTGAGCTCACTCATGGGGTCACCTTGTCCAGGCTGTCTGGGAGTTGTCATGGAGACAGGACTAAGGCTGTGAGCTCTCCCTGGCAGCCCATTTCCTAAAAGAGGTCCCGTATCTTCACGCACAATGTGAACCTTTCTGAGCTGTTAATAGTTTCCTGGAAACTGGTGGTTTATATAAGGCTGCTTCATGGAATTATGGCTTCAAAAATCACTGCTCAAAAATAAAAGGAAAGCTAAGTTTTATCTTCTTGGAGGAGGATTGTTCTATATTATCTCCCCTTTGTCATCTTTCGCCATAATTTGAAAGGCTATAATTATGAAAAGGTGGTTTTAAAGAGTTTAGATTAAATGCTATTGTCAACACTTTCCAGGAGTACTAGAATCTTCTCAACGAAAATACTGCAGCATTTATTCTATGGTGCTGGTGGAATGTGGAGCTGTCTGGGGGTGAGAAACTGCAAAGGTTGTGTTTAATTTTGATCACTAAAGTATTAGATGAAGCTGGATGTGACTCATAGCCAGGTCATTCATTCATTCATTCATTCATTCAGCTGATCAAAGATGATTAGAAATGACCTGTGTTGAATCCCCAATGCAGACATGAATGTGGGACACCACTGGCTTCAAGGAGCAGGGGCCCACAGTCATAGCCTGAGTGCTCAGTTTTGGGGGCACACTGGGGTTGGTATGGGTAGGGCCATGCCGTGTTCCTAACGGGACCAGGGAGGTGAGGGAAGAACTGTGAGAGCTGAGATTTAGACAATTTTATAGGATCCAGGTGAAAAACAGACCAACCAAGAAAGAAGAGGAAAGAGGGACTCACAGGCCGCGAGGACAGCATGCGCAAAGCCCAGGTACCTGGAGGACTGCAAGCAGTTGCTTGGGAGGCGAAGAGTGAGATAGGCACATCTAGACACAGAGGCAGGGCTAGAGGGAGGGCAGTGAGGTGACGGACAAGATTTCCACACACTTGGAGACTCACTTTTCTCTTACACCCTGTTTTATTGGTCCACATCATACTCAAATTTTGACTATTTGTTCTTCATGGAATTTTTGTATTAGTTTTAATATTTTTGACATATTACTTAAAAACATTTATTTTGGCTGCTGAGTTTTTGGTGTCCCTTTATGTTCTGCTCTACGGTGGAGGGCTACCTCACTAGGCTCACCCTCCTCCTGGCTCACTCATTCAGATGATGAAGGCTGGAGAGCTGGCATGCCAAGGCCACCCCACCTCCACTGTCTGCAGTAGGAAAGTAATGCCGCTGGTGGACAGAGTCTCTTGGGGTGGGGGGAGACAGGTCCATGAGTAACAGAGTTCCACATGAGAGTTGCAGATAGCCGGACTCTGGGCCAGAGCAATGGGGCAGAAGCAGCTATCTGGAAGTGAGGCTGCTCTTGCTCCAGGAAGAAAGGACTCTGCAGAGAGAGCACCCTAGTGTTGTCTCCCCATCATGCCAAGGGGAGACCAGCTCAGGAGAACCCTGCAGTGCAGTCTCTCCCGCAATCTCAGCACCCTGCTTCCCTAGGCTCCCCTTGGCAAAGACACAGGCAGAGGAAAGCATAGCAGTTAACGCTGTCAGATGAGCCGGTAGCAGTTGCGAGGGGCCACCCTCAGCCCCGGTGTGCCCACCTCGGAGCTGGAGCTGCCTTCCTACCAGCAGAGAAGGTGACACCTGTAGGGCTCTGACCCCACCCCAGCCCTGGCCTGGCCTTATGGGACCAGGGGTCATTGGGCAAGACAGGGAAATGCTCTCAGCACAGTATGTGGCCGCAAAGACACAGAAGCAGGCAGGTGGGAGGGTGGGAGGAGGTCTGGACCCCATTAGGGAGCATTTGCTTGTGGTATCAGGCCATTGGGACTGTGGGAGAGTTAACAGCCATGGCCATGGCTGCTAGGAAGGAGCGGCTGCCTTGAAATTGCACTGATTTGCTCTAATTTCCCCTGCTCCATGCCGGGGCCCAAGGGCAGGCTAATGCAAGGTGGCAGCCGTGGCGGCCCAAGACGGGATGCCTCTCCTGACTTAAAAAAACACATGAGGCCCTTTTTCTCTAAGTGGTTCTCATAGATAATGCAATTGACTACACAGAAACTTCAGCTGATCAGCTTCCACCTCCTCCAGGAAGGCTTCATTGCCTGCCTAACCCCTGCGTGCTGTGGCCAGGCACATCCTGCACCCTTCCACCCTTGTCTCCCCTCCCCCACCCCCACCCCGTTCTATTCCCTAATGAAAGCCTCTTAGTCTCAGTCTCTTTAGCAGCAGGATGGATGACAGGCAGGATCCCCATGGCACACCCATGGTGATGCAGACACAATAACAAATGGGGTGCTGACCCTGTCCTGCAGAGCCGGCCCTGTCCCCACCCTCACCACACCAGGCTTGAAGCCAGCACTTTTCTGATGCTACCAGACAGGGCAGAACATGGTTTTCTCCTGTGAGCAATGCCCCCTTCCCTATTCCTGCTCCATGAAAGAAGCCAGAGTTCCAGGACAGCCTTGCAGCTCTCAGGAGCTACTCTCTAGCTGTGTACTCTCAGGGCTGGCTCCAGGCTACCTAGCAGGCACTAGTACACCAGCAGGGAAGGAGTGGTGTGAGCCAAGCTTCTGAGGCATCCATAGCTGGGCAACTCGGGGCAGAGCCCCCCTCCACACCCACTGCTCACTTTCCTGCCCACTGCCCACTGTCCATGCCTCTCCCCCATCACAGCCTCTGTGGAGCCCAAGCTCCTGGCTTCTCTCTTTGGCCATTTCCCTGGGTGTCCTTTCCTTGACTTCCTTTTCCCTTCATTTAACAATTATGATCAAATAGTCAGTATGTTTTAATTGCCTAGTGTGTGCCAACGACTATGCTAAGCATGGGGCAGAAAAGGGCTGGTCAACATCAAGGATGTCCTACAAGTCCTCTTGCTGTTCTTCTGTTTTCCCTTGAAGTGTCCATTGAGTGTGCAGGGAATGAGGGATGCCTATAGCTACAGAAGGGGCAGACAAATCCGGACCCCTGGAGGGGCGCCCTTCCCTCCCTCCCTCCCTCCAGCCCCAGCGCACTCCTGCCTGGGGCACAGAGCGCCCACCTCCCCACTATCCCCTAGGTGTCCTTTCTGTTCCCATAAGGTTACGGAGTGAGTTGGGAGGAGGGCAGCTCCTTGCTCTGCAGCTCCATCCTGGAAAGGGAAGGAAAGGCTGGAGAGGCACAGGAGAGGAGAGCAGCGAGGCGCAAGGTCACCATCAAGTCAGGCCCATAAAGCGCTGCGTCCCCCACTGGCTTGGCCGGCAGCGCCCAGCCATTTCAAAGGGTTTGATAAACAGCTTGGCAGCTCCTCTCTCCCCACACCTGGCAGCACCGCAGTGCAGGCTGGGAGCGGTGGCCCGCCGGCCGGCCCGCAGCAGCACCCAGGGTAAGGTGGTCCTCCGCCGGGTCAAGGTGCTCCAGGCTCCTTTCTGGGCCCCAGAACTGGCTGTACGCTGGCAGCCAAGCAGCTGCAATCCCTGCCTGACCTGGGAGGCACATCTGCTCACAGTCAGGGGTCAGTGCCCATCTGGGGAAGCTTAGCGAGTGAGGCTGCGTGCACTCAGCCCCCACATGCGTACGCCCAGGCGCGCATACCCCCAGCACACACGTGCGCGCGAGCACACACACACACACACACACACACACACACACACTGCCCTGCAGCAGACAGCTGCAGGGACCGTCACCCACACGTGTCCACCAGTCCTCACGTGAACCCATGTCCAATCCACACATGTGCACAACCATCCCTGGAAATACGCCTCTCGATCTAGGAATTATAGGGCCAAGTGGACCAGAGGGAGCTGAGGCGTTCTTTCAACTAAAAAAATAAAATACAGGCTAATGAGATTCAGAAATAGCTTTAAAAGAAAAAAAAAAAAAGCAAAAATATAGAGACCCAGCCAACATCTTAGTGCGCCCTGATGATACTACTGATAGGACCAGGCCAGGAGCTCAGCCCTGCTCTTTGGAGAGGTGTTCCCTTCTGGGGCACCCCAGCCACGGGTACAGTGGCCTGCCCTGGGGCAAGCAGAGGCAGCTGGGCCCTAGGTAAGTTAAGCCCAGCCTGGGCCTTCCATACGGGGGCTTCTCCAGGGTCTGAACTAAGCTCCCAGCTGACTGCTGTTTTCCTGTCTGTCTTAAAGGATCATGGAGCATGGAACTCTTAGAATCAGACCACCTGGTTTCAAAATTCTCATTCTGCTGCTGACCAATGAGTGATTTAGGATGACTAGAGCTTGTGGCCCTCAGTTTATCCTTCTCTAAAATGGGTGCGATAGTCCCATTTTACAAGTCTCTTGTGAAGATTTAGTAAGATAATGTTAGAGTGACTGGGATCTAATAAAAGCTATGGTTAACACTGATAAAATGAATTTTGCTTCAGAAACCGGGCTCTTCCTGTTCCCAAGGGTGCAGAGGCAACGAGGTCGGGGCAGTGGTTCTAAAATGTGCTCTTGGACCAACAACATCAACATCCACTGGAACCTGATAGAAATGTGGACTCTGGATCCTACCATCAGGAAGTCTCAGGCAGGGCCAGCAGAGGACGCCGACGACGCACTCTTGGGTGTCAGAAGCAGTGGTGAGGCCAGTGTGTGCCACTGAGGCAGCGAGTCCCCACTCTTTCCTGGCCCTGAGCATGCTCCTTGCTCCTCCAGGAGGACGCCTGCCCCCTGCTGTCTGTGCTGCCCTTCTTTCTCCACAGCACTCTCCAAAGCCAGGGCCTCCCCTGGCCCTGCCTCCAGCACGCGCAGCCCAACCTCTGTCCTGCACTCAGCCCCAGGCCAGCTGGGCCCGGCCCAGCCCGAGTGGGAGATGCAGGCACTTGACTTCAAAGCCTTGTCAGAGTGAGTCTGCTTTGCAGTGGAGGTCAGAGATAAACCTAGGAACAATTCGGCCAGAAAGTGGGAGGGAGAGGGAAGGCACCCAGGGAGCACACAGCAGGAAGAAAGGCAACCGAAGCTTGTTTCTAGGACCCTAGGAAACGGAGCCTCCTGCTCCCAGGGAACGAGGCAAGCTCAGAGCGAAGAGGCCCCAGCTAAGTCCCATTCTACCACATGTCTCCACAGGAAGTTTACACGGCATCTGTGCAGTCATAATCCCTTGTATTTCTGTTCAACAGAGACACACGGGGTCAGATGCTTTACCTCCTAGCAGGGCCCGGTGGGGACAGGGCAGAGCGGAGCCAGGCACCTCGCGCGGTGCTGCGTGGGATGCACGGAGCTGCCTCACCACTTCTGCACACCCCCTGCCTGAGCAAGACCCCCACTAATCCCAGCTCCATGACCCCACCCAGGGACCTCCTACCTGTCCCACCCACTGCAGGAGTGCCCTCAGGGACACCTGCAGCCCTGTGTGTGGGGGCGGAGTGGGGGAGGGGCATCTGTGAATGCCTCTGTACTTCACAAAGAGTAGCATGGAAGAATAGTCCACTAAGACGAACTCCCAGTCCCAGCATGGGGGGTGGGTGATGGCTGGTGGACATGCTCAGGGGGCTTCCTTGGACTCTGAGCTTACCAGGGTCACTGCAAGAAATAGGGTTGTTGCCCCAGTATCAGTGAGGAGGAAGGTGGGTACAGTGGGCATGAGGCCTCTGCAGGCCAAACACGTCTACACATAGGATCTTACTTTCCCCTCAGAGTCTTCTTTCACGGCAGGCAGTAAGAAGGTAAGGCTGTGTGGGGCCCTGGTGTCACAGTCAGAGAGCCGCAGTGCTGGGACGGAAGCCAGCTCAGCTCCAAAGGCGCAGGCCTCATAAGTCTCTGCTCAGGTCAGGAGCCAGGGAACAGCCTCCGGGGGCAGCAGCTGTGATCCCTCCCACCTGCTCTGCTGGCCGGGGCGTGGGGAGGGCTCTGGGCCTGCACTGCCCTCTGAAGCTCCTGAGAATGCGTGGCGGCTCTCAAGATGCCCACATGCCCACGCATGGCTGCAAAGTCCAAGATGAGTGGGGGCCGAAGGCCTCATCTCCATGTTCCTGTTTCCAGGTGAGGAAAGTGGATTCAGGCAAGTGACCGGCCTACCTTTGGCCCCTGGGAAAGTGAGGAAGCCTGAAACTGGTGCCCAGGGCAGATGACAGGCACCCAAGAGCCAATCTGTGAACAGGGCAAGAGTCGTGGGGGAGGAGCGGGACATCACACACACTCAGATCCACATGCGTGTACGCCCACTATTGAGAATACATCACGTGCTCTGGGCAGTGAACAGTCGTGTTTTGATGCTCATGGTGTTTTATCAAGGCTGCTTTAAATCAGTCATACACTTCACAATGCAAAGCACACCCAGTAAGGCACACGTGTGCAGCCACTATAATTAAAACAGCCAGGTCTCTTTCTAGGGCTTTTCTATACCCTAGCAGACCACAGGCCCCTCTACACTAGATGTTATTTACAGAAAAGTTTTTTTACTCTACATCTTGCTCCATCCCTTGCTTTTCTGACTATTTCATTATTTTCAGGGGCTACAGAGGTTCCCCCAGAATGGCAGTCAAATTGTGAGTTTATTCATAGAGCCCAGCCTTAACCATAGTCAGATTCCTCCCACATGAGGGCCAGAGGGAAGGGTGACTGGCTGGCAGTGGTCAGGCTGTCCCATGCCTTGCTCAGGCCTCCCTTGGGGTGAGGCTGGCGCTGGCATCCTGTTCTTCTCCATCCTCTTAGGGGCCTGGCAGCAGCTCCAGTCTGTTTTCTGGTCCCACTGACTCAGGATAGAGCAACTGAGACCTCGAGCACTGCTCTTCCTGGGTGTGTTGTGGCGTAAGAGAAAGCAGTGACTCAACCCACATGAACAACGGCCAAAGAGAATCTCAGGGCATGATGGCAGGCCAGTGGCAGGACTGTGCTGCCAAAGCAGCTCACACATCGAGTGGCTCTACATAAGGGACATGGGCTTCCTGCCTGTGTCACCTCCAGCCTTCATGCTTGCCCTATATGGGATGCCCACTGCCCACTGGGAGGGTGGAAGAAAGGGGACCCTGAAAGCCCAGCCCAGTCTGGCCCAGCCTCCTAGCAAGCATCCTGGCCCACTGGCTCCTGGTCTGGAGGCCCTGCATTGTGCCCTACAGCCTCCTCCAGGGGAGGGCTTGCATCAAGGGCATCCTGCTACAGGCTCTAGGCTCACCTCTCCACCCCCTGCCCTCTCTGCTCAGGACTCCCACACAACTTCCCTGACCCTATAGTCTGCAGTTTTCTGTCTGCTGTGGGTCCCTCCTCCCCACAAGCTGGAATTCCCTCCCCTTTCATCAGGCCTGCAGAAGCTCCACTTATGTCCTCTCCTCGGGAGAACAGTCCCAGGTGCCACCACTTTTGTAGGGATCCGTTGGTCTTACTGCAAAAGGTTCTACCCAGGGAGACACGGTGATAGGAATGAGAAAGATAAATAAGACGACGAAAAAGCGGGGCTAAGTGGGTGCCACTCTGCCTGATGGACAAGACTAACTCAATGCACAACAAAAAGATAGTTTATACTTTTTCAAAGTTTTTATCACATGACACAAGGTTGCCTAGCAACTACCAGCTGGCCTGAACCAGGCAGGATGTTTTTCTCAGCACTGGGGTAGCTTGTTTGCTTTTAGGCACTGAGGCCCGGCCCACCTACACACACTTGATCGACTTCCTGGCTTCCTGCGGCTCTCCGGACTGAGGCTCCCCTGGTGAGGATGTGGTGACAGTCCCCACACACCACCTGTGGAGTCCCGTGGCAGGCCAGCTCCCATCCTCCACACCAGCAGGCACTAGCAGCTCTACCAGCGGGCACGTTCCCTAACAACGGGGAGGGCACCTCCTGCCTACAACCCCTCAGTCTGGCAGGTTTCCCCAGTTGCTTGACCACAGCCCCAGGCTCACCTCAACTCTTTCATCAGTGAGAAGCGCCTTCTCAAAGCACAGGATGACCAGAGCTGAAGCTCAGGCTCATCCCAACCACAGCAGGCAAAGGTCCCTGCAGCTTCTCAGTACTGGTTCTTTCTCTGGCTCTCAGATACTCGTTCAACAAACACTTGCTGAGTGACAGCAATGTGACAAACGTGCTGGTCTTATGATTAATTTCATGGGGCTTGCAATCTAGCAGAGAGACGAACGGCATCCTGACAGAGGGAAGGAAGCTGCGTGTGTGTGTGTGTGTGTGTGTGTGCACGCGCATGTGTGTGTGTGTGTGCCCAAGGGCTGAGGAGTCTCTGAGGGCACAGCAGAGCTGAAGGTTTGTGGGTGGAGGTCAAGCTTGAGCCAAGTTTTACAGCCAGAATAGAAACTGTTCGGAAGGTGAAGGGGTGGAGGGACATTGCCGGCAAGGGGACCACATGGGCAAACTCGCAGGGACCAAGTGGATGGGACCACGTGGAGTCTCTTTCGGCTACAGCTTTGCCCACACCAGCTATCACTGCCTCCTCCCTTGATCCCTCAGGGCAGAGGCCAGCAGGGACCCACTGCACAGGCCCCGCCAGCGCACACTGCCCAGGAGCATCAAGCAGTCCTGGCTGCCCTGCTGCTGCTGAGGGAGGACGCCCGCAAGGATGAAGGAAGGCTGCCCACGTCCATCACCTCCATCCGGGCCTTCTCCGCTTCGCAGCATTTCCTCGCTGTGCCCAGGACAGCTTCATGGGAAACAGCAGGCCACATTTCTAGGCTGGGTGCCCACAGCACGGCCCCATCTGGAGACTCGCCCCTGTGAGGAGAAGGGCAGCGGAAGCAGCCCAGAGCTGGATGACTCAAACCCTTGGCTCCACATGCAGCTCTTCCTCTCCTGTGCTGGGGGGCAGAACCATATCACTTTCTTTCCCTGAGCCCTAGCTTCCCACATCACAGCGAAGCCCTTTGTGACCCAAGATCCTCACACTTGTAGCTGGGACAACCACTGGGTGCACCGAGTGGCTCTTCCTGGTTCAGTATTTTGAGATCCTGGTTCCATAGACCATCTTCTGGTGCCATAGATCTCACTTTCCCCAAAAGGCGTACTTACTATGTGTCTGATCCCCACTGTCTCAAGACTAAGCAAGCACAAAGCTAGGCTACGGTCAGGATCTCCTTCCCCTCTTCTTTTCCATGCTGCTCAGGATCCTTGCTAAAGATGCACTCACACACACACACACACACACACACACACACACACACACACACACAGTCATGTATACTTAGCACTACACATGAGCCCAGAGGCCTCTGAGATCTGAGATCTCTGCCATCTCATTGCCCTCAGAACTGATTACAGACCAAACCATCAGAGCAGAGCCCAAGGAGGCCCTGGGCACAGTCTCTGGCCTGATCAGAGCAGGTACTCAGGCCAGTGTCTATCTCAGAACTACCTGCAGGGACTGCCCTCCAGGATACAGCAGGGACACACACGCACACACACACACACACACATCTCCTGTCCTCGCTGCCAGAGGCACCACTGCAGAGTGGAAGCAGCACACTCAGCGGGTGCAATATCTGCACAGGGCGCGACATTTATGGGGCAGAGAAGAAAAAGAAAGCAATCCCTTTCCTCACCTGCTCTGATCACTTCCTGGGGCTGGAGGAGAGGAAACTGCCTCCTGCTAAAATCCTGCCTCCCAGGCTGGAGAAGGGCTTCCTGGGGCGAGGCATGCACTGCCTGTCTTGGGAGGGAGAGTGGTGCCATCTGAGAGGGGGTGGGCAGTGGCCACAGCTGCCTCCCCTCTGTGGTGGGGCCCACACTGAAGAACTGCCAAACCGATAATTGGGCGATGTCCTGGTACACTGACAAGACCCACTTCCAGATGGCACGGAGGGACCACTTAGAGCAATTAGGCAAGGAGATGACTCCACCTACTATTTTTAGAGGGTACCACATCTGGAGGTGGCATCTTTCTGCTGGAGACGTCTGCACCCAAGGCTGGGGAGTTGCCTCATCTTCTGTGATCAACTCATCAAGATTTCTCCACCATGTTTTCCGCTCTGCAGATGACATCACTGTGGTGTTTCTGTGCATGAGGCCTGGCCCAAGGGCAGCCTCAGGCACAGCCCCCTAATTCATGCTCAGCGCCGAGGGGCCTGTGTGCTGGCTTCTTCTGGCCCCATTTTCTAGCTCTGCCCACAGGGGAGAGGCTGAGTACCGACTGGGGCACTTTTCACGTCCCATGGTGCTGCCTGATGGGGAAACAGTTGAGGTTCTGCCTGGAGCTCCCAGAGCAGCAGGCTGGAGGCCCTGAAGTGAAGGGCAATACGTGGAGTTTGGTGTCAGGTAGGAGCTCAGATCCCTGCCACCTGTGGCCTTGGGACAGCCGCTTTCCCCCGTGTTAGCTCCCCAGCTGCAGCCAGGGAGGAGACCGCCCCGGAGGAGAGGAGCTCAACATACCGCGCGGGAGAGTGAGAGTTCACACATCCAACAACACTGTCCACTCCTTTTCGCAGGACAGCTTTGCTCATAAACCCTGCGTCCACTGATGATGGACAGCCTGCGAGCCCCATCACGGGAGACCCAGTCTCCTCTTGACTTTCTTGATCAATTCCTGGTTCACTGAGGTCCATCTAGCACTCCTCCTCCCCTCTCCTTTGTCCCACAGACAACAGAAGTCCCAGGTGTAAAAGGGAAGGAGCCCTGCCCTCTCTCCAGCTGCCTCCGTCCACCCTTTGTGTGCTGGTTTCTGGCCATGGTGTGGCTCCTGCTGCCACAGCTGTGTGCTTTCTGTCACCTGTCCCCCAAGTCCACGTGGTCATTCAGTGCCCTGCCTATTCTGATGCGTAGTATCTCCAGACCTGCCTGGCCTACTCTCACCTGCCTCCACCCGTGTGGCCAGCGCACCCGCAAATGCTTCCCACTACTGCCAGGAGGTCCTGAGGTCTGCCCGCCACACTCATCTTCACCCAGCACCCTCAGCATGCATCCCCAGCAAGCCTCACCCAGCCCTGGTTGTGTGCTTCTAGTTCAGCTAGAGAACAGCTACAAACAAGGGAAAAAGTCCCAAAGGAAGCCATCAGCCACCAAGGGCTGCTTTGAGTTTCATGTGAGAATGGCACCCGGCACTCTCTGTAACTTTGGTCTGGGGCTCTGATATCTAGGCTGGTGCCTCTGTGAGATGGGCATTGAGGGCACCTGCTTCCCAGGCTCCCAGACAAGGACAGTCTTCACACTGGTCAGAAGCAGCATCGGCCTCAGGCTCGGCAGCCATGGCCCTCCAGGGTGGCCAGGGTGGATGTCAGCCAGGACATGTAGGCTGTGTTCGCATGGGGTTGTAGGCACAGCAGGTGCACAGCTGCTCCACTTCTGGGAGCACAGCATCTCCCAAGCCACGGGAGTGAGGGTTTGCTGAATGGACAGGACAGCTCTTGCCGGTCACCAAGTACAAAACGCCAGCAGTGTCTTAGGTTTCATCAAGTATTAAACATGATGTGCAAACTCTGGGGAGATCCTTCATCTCCCCTCACATTTCTCCACAGCCCAGAACATATTCTACCCTTATCAGCTAATCACTTTGGCATCTCATCTTTTATGGCACACGGGCCATGATGAGTGGTACAAAGAGGTACATGGGAAGGCAAGAAGAGTCCCTGGCACCTTAGTACAAATTAGTTCATCAGGCCAGGCTAGAGGAACAACTGTAAGGGCAGACCAATGAGGGGATGGAAGTTGCTAAGGGGACAGCAGAAGTGCTGACCTGGAAAAGAAGGTAAGAGGCTCAAAGAAGGCCATTGAGACTGGCTGTGTCACTATGACCTTCACATCCCCTGGATGTGCTAGCTGCCTTGGCCACGTCAGCCAGCCTCTCTCTGCTCCTGCTCTGCTAGTGGGGACTGATTGTTCTGCCCCTTTACCCTGGTTGAAGCAATGTGCAAGGGTAGCTGGGGAAACGGAACCCCCAAAGGTCCCTGTTGCTGTGCTATTTGGGAATCTGCTTCAAGCGGAGTGGCTTCTGAGCTTGTAATCATGCCTCGTTGCCCCAAGGCCTTCCTAGCCTTCAGCCTCAGAGCTCCCACTGTGCACCTGCCATGTGCCAGGCACTGGGCTGGAGATCTTCCTCCTCAGTTTACAGATGAGGAACCAAGGCACTGAGAGGAGACGTAATCTGTCTGGGGCCACACAGCCCAGGCAGAGTCACAGCCAGGATTCTAACCTGGCTGATTCCAAAGCTCCTGCTTCAGCTCGTTGGCCCTGGCCACACCAGAGCCATAACTGTGGCTGGTGTCTCTGGGAGTGAGGAGCAAGGGGCTTGGGCTCCTCCAGGGCATGCCAGGCTCTCATCTCCTCCCTTGGGAGAACTGATTCTTTGCATCCTCACAGAGCACAGGAGATGGAAATGAGCCAGGGCATGTCACAGAGGTCCGGAGGCCCTGGCACACCCTCAGATGGACAGAGAGGGCTTCTAAGAAGCAATGGTCAGAGGACAGACTTGGTTTCAAATGCACGGGACTGAATATTAACCCTGGAGCTCCAGACTTCAGGGGTAATGGGTTGGCCTCTCTGGCCTTTACTATCTCCATTTACTGTCTTTCTTTTTGTAAAGGAAAGTAAGTATTCAATTTTTTTAATGAACAGAATAGATTTATTGGGAGAAAGAAAGCTCCTATCTGAGAGAGGAACAGGAGGAGGACCCGAGAGGGTTGTCCCTGGGAAAGTAAGGATTCATACTATTTAGCACCTGACCTCCCACAGGAGCTGAGTATATGGTGATAATTTTTATCAGTGTTTCAGGGCAGGTCTGATTTGGTCTGTGGAGGAGAGAACCAGGAATGAAGGACCTCCTGTAGGGCAGGGGTTCTGGGGCTCTCATGCACCCTTGAGAAGAGGGAATGGAACTAAAAATTACTAATTTCCCTGCTCAGGATATCTTTGAAATCTATGTCCTGATCATTCAAAAAAATGAGTATCACTCTCATTTTCTAGATGGAGAAATATAGTAAGAGAGGTAAAATAACTTGTGAATTCTCTCATAGCAGGAAAAAATAGAACTTGGCCACACAACTGGATCTTCCTAACAGCAATTTCAGGTGTTCTCCATACATCACTTTGTTCTGATGCTCTGAAGTAGAATTCAGAGGTAACTTGTAGACATCTCAGTTCTTTTTTTCAGAAGCTCATATCTATTGGAAAATTATTATGAAGTGTATCATTGCTATGGTTTGAATGTTGTCTTCCAGGCTCATGTTGACATTTGATACCCATTCCTACATAACGCACATGGCCAGAAGGTTGGGGTGGTATTGGCTGGGAGCTCTCCAGGGCTTCTGGCTGAGGGGAGGGTTTCCTCATTGCATGGGACTGACCCCCAAGAGTACAGGCTCCAAGACAGACTGCATGGCTTCTGACTAAGCTATCTTCCGAAGTGGAGAACATCATTTCTGCCACACTGGGTCACAAACGCCAGCCCAGATTCAAGGGAGAGGGGACTAGATGTCACCTCAATGGCAACAGCTAGAAGATGCGACCATCTTCACCTTATTACTGTAGGTGAAGAGGAGTGGTTCAGTTTCAGCATGCAGTGGGTTGGCAGTTGTTTATGTGTTCATTCAAATTTCCCCACATCATTTGAGACAAAGAAGTTCCCCATTATGGGGGGAGGCACAGAGAGATGAGGGTGTTTCCTGACTTACCCATTTACCATAACTGTCTGAGCCACTGTGGTGAGCCAGGCCCTGTCCAGTGCTGGGACACTGGTAGCCGTGCTGGGCAGCTCTTGTTCTACGGAGGCGAGTCTGTTAGGACAAACAGCAAATCTGCTTGGAAGGAGCTGTGTGGGTCTGGGAGGGTCTCTAGCAGGCAGACATGATACTGGCTTCCTGCACAAGATGCATGCAAGCAGAAGCTGCAGTTGGAGTTTGTGAGCATGGCAGGAGGAAGCGAGTGTTCTAGCTGGAAGAATAACCAATGTGAAGCTTCAAGGGCAGAAGGAGTAAGAAGCACTGGAGCATTTCACGGACAACCCATGCGGCACATGCCCATCTGTGCGCATCTGCGCATGCACCTGGCACAGACGTCTATATACATGTATACTGGAAGTGGGAAAGGGTTCATGTATACATATATGTATGTGTGTGTGTATGTGTATATGTGAATGTGTGTATACAAAGTGCTGCCCCTTTGCATCTGGCCTAAGCTGACGGAGTGCCCCTCTTCCTCTTCTACAATCCAGACGTCTAAGAGCAGTATCCTCTACCCCAACCACCACACTTCCCAAGGGTAGCCACGGCCATCTATTTGGCACTCCAACTTGAGTGCAGGAACATGCTGCACGGGGCATGCAGCACAGACAAGAGGAGGCAAGCTCTGGGCCAAGGCTACCTGGACACGCCTGTTTTGGCTTGCTGAAGCATCCTGGGACCTCCCCCCTCTCTCCTCTGTTGAAGCTGTGTAGGACCTAGGCTCAGGGTGACAGTGGGGCAAGGGAGCCAGAAGAGCCCTGCCATTGATTGAACTGTACTTCCGGCTGTGAGTTGGGCCAACCCTTGGCCAACTGTGGGCCTTGCAATTCTCTGTTTTGAGAAGGCCACACACACACACACTCATACACACACACAAACACACACACAAGCACACATGGAAGAGACGCCCTCCCAGTGAGTCAGGCAGCCCCACCTCAAACGCTTGTGCATGAGAGCTCTCAGAAAACTAATCTCTGGTTCAGGCTGTGTTTGGGGTTAGTCAGATTAGGGGCTACTAAAGGATGGGAGCAGCAGGCAGAAAGGGTGGGAAGATGAACAATAAACCTAGAGCCATCCTGGGCTCAGCCCAGCAGGTAACCTTGACCCAAAGTGCAAGATGTACCATGGCTCCATCATGTCTACAGCATACTTCAGGAGGAAAGAAGAGGGCAAGTACCCCTGGGAGCAACAGCCCTAGGACCATCCTGGCCGTTCCCCTTTGACCCTCTCATTGCCTGATGGGCTTGGGGCACACATAGTGGCACAGGCACTTTGATGAGATCAATGATCCCCTGTCACATAAAGCAAGTGCCGAGCAAGGAAGTCTGTTCTCAATGTGGAGCCTCCACAAAGCCTGCACAGACCAAGGCTTCCGTCCTCTCATTTACTCTTCCATGTCCAGAATGGCTGCTGGGGCTCCAGCCGTGACCTCTGTGGACAAGGCAGTTCTTTCTTCTGACACATATTTCAAGTATAGTTTGATGAGTTCTAGCAAATTTAAACAGTCACCTAATTATGACTTACTGCAATATAAAACATTTCCATGAACCTAGAAAGTTCCATGCCCCTTGCTATGCCCTCTTCCATGGAGTCTTTCACGCAACATAATGTTCTTGAGGTACATTCAAGTTACTCTGGAGCACAAGTGGTTTCTTCCTTTTTATTGTTGGGTAATGTACCACAGTATGAGTAGATTGTATTTATTCATTCATTTTTCTCTTTCTCCCTTTTAGAGATTTTCCTGAAGTCTAATATAACATTGATTTCAATGGCCAAAATACTCGGATGGCCACACCTAGCCATGATATACTGAGAAATGTGGTTCTGTAGGTGGGTAGCAGTTGGACTATTTTTCCAGGAGAGCAGATGTCCGATACAGTAGTGTTCTCATTCTGTAGAAGAAAACTTAGGCCAGAGAAGGTCTGATTTTCCCAGTGTCATCCCAGTTCTCATGACAGAGGTGGGACTGGCTCCAGGCTCAGGGCTTGTCTACCTATCCTGAGTGATCACTTCGCATCCAGGGCATCGACCATTGCGAATGTCCAGGACACAGAACAGGTAACAGAGAAGGGGCCCATGGAAGGGCTGAATGGGACCAGATAGGAGGGGTCATGCTGAGGCCACAGAGCATTTGAGTACCTGCTGTGCACCAGGCGCTGGGGCTGTCCCTTCCCCCAGCATGCCATCTCATTCACAGGGCCACACACTGAGCCGGCTACTCCTGTGAGCCTCCTCTCTCTGATGAGGAGGCTGAGACTTGGGGAGGTAGGGCAGCCGGCAAATGGTATCCAGGGGGCCCTAGAACTTTAACTCTGCAGTTTTGACCTCAGATAGAAACACACTTAGCGCTTCACCATATCCTCTCTAAGAAGCATAAAGAGGTTCTTTCTTGAGACTCATAAATAATCTTTTCAGAGCCCCTGCCTGTCAGTCTCAGGAGCTGCCCAGCCTCCTGCTCTCCTAATTCACTCAGGGCTTTCCCTCCTAATTCTCCTTTCCTCCATTTCATGCCTATAACATATTAACATAAACAACGGTGCTGACAGCAGCGCAGCTCTCACGGGCTCAGGCTGGAATCTGACTGATGATTTTCATCAGGGAAAAAGACTAAACAGGTTAAGATGATTAAATTTTCTTAAACCTACAGCTAAGCCTAATCAAAGCCATTTGTGCAGAGGTGTGTGCATGTTTGCTTTCGCTGGAAGGTTGATTGGCAGTTTCCAATGGGTGCGTGGGACTTCTGGGAGAACAGAGTTAAAATAAAGTTACTTTCTGCAGCTTCTAGACATTAGCACAGGTCATCTCCACTTCCCTGTCTGGGCTGGCACTATAGGTTCCCTGAGACAGCTGATGATGGAGATGAAATTCAGAGTGTCTGCATTTCATCCTGTCTGCAACTCCCCCAACCACCACCACCACCAAACACACTGAATCCTTTTTTTTGCATTTTTAGGGAAGGGTCTACAGGGTGTTCAGGGTCTCATTACTAGATTGAACTTGTAGTGATCCACCTGTTTACAGCCTCCCAAGAGCTGGAATTACAGGCAAGAGCCACCATGCCCAGTCTCAGTTGCTATCTCAGCATGTTCTGGGGGTGGGGCTGACAAGGCAGGCCTGGGGATTGAGCCGCCAGCCCTGACACCTGCTTGCAAGCACTTTAATCAACTGAGCTGTTTGGCTGGCCCTGAATCCTTTTATAATTAGAGCTCTCTGTGTGGAAAAACTGGGAATGTCACAGTTTACTAATGTCCAGGAGTTCAGAGGGTCAGGATCCTCTCACACAGGCTGACTAGGTGATCCTAGGAGAAGTCCTTGGACTTCGCTTCCCCATCTGTATAATGGGAGGGTTGGCACTCCCTTGGGGTGTCCTATTTATCATTCAAGTCAGGGCAGGAGGAGCACAGCAAATGAAGAGCCGTGGGAAACTACCTTTTCCACACGTGCATGTTCTGTGTTACTTGGATCTCACGGGACTGGATGGTTTTGTTATATGCCTTCTGACTTGAAAGCACTGAATGGGATAAGGGCACAGAGGGGGAATATCCTCAACTTTCCCTAGTTGGCATCTTCAAAGTTTCTTTTGAATTTGCCTTCCCATTCCCAAAATGTCAGTGGATTCAACAGCCAGGAATATAATCCCACTTCCAGGAACTAAAAAGGCCAGTCTCATCACTTAGAACCTCAAGTTCACCTACAGCTCTTTTCCCTCAGCACTGGCCTGTCCACCCTTGCTCAGAAACCTGTGTGGGCAGGAAGCATTGTCTCTTTCCTTCTTCCAGTCCTTGGTGCCAGTTGCACTCCAGCCCTGGGGTATGGGGTGGGATTACAGCAGGAGAAAGTCTCTTGAGGGGACATCTCAGGCTGGCTAGCAGCTCCCCTATAAGATCAGGCATCCTGATGCTGACTACTCCATCCATCCCCCAAAATGGAAGCTCTATATACCCCCTTGCTATATAGTACAGTCAGACCCCTGCCTGATCCCTGTGGCATCTTCCTCAGCATCCCTCTGAGTGGCCCTGCTCACAGCTGCTTACTACTCAAGTTCCCTCTCTCTAGTGAGCAGGTTACTCAGACAACTGAGCCCTGGCACTACCGCGGTTTCCACATGGCCCATAGGAAACTTCCTTGTGAGGCAGATCTACTCTTTCCACGCTTCCCCTTCCGCTGCCACCCCAGCTAGTGCCTCGACTCTCCACATTGACAGTCACCCACACTCCCAGTGATGTGTGCCACGAGGATTATCGCTGTCCCAGCCTCTACCATTGGCAAGACAGCCCACAGGTCTCCGAGGCTCAGCAATACCCTGCCCGGGGCTGGGGCAAGACTTCCCTTTGGATAGCTCACTGCCAAATCCTGCAAGTACTTTTGAAGTCCTATTAAGCTATTTGGCAGGAGCACCCTGCTGATTCCCCAGTGAAGTAAAGGACAGGGAAGGACACAAAGATTAGATTCCTTGAAATATCTTTTTTCCTTCCTTTCTTCCTTCCTTCTTTCCTTTCTTTCTCCCTCCCTCCCTCCCTCCTGCCCTTTCTCTTTCCTTCCTGAATTTAACTTGGGACATTTGTACTGATGTCACTCCAGTTTTTTTTTTCTTTTTTGAGAAGGGGGTCTCACTAAAGCACTAAGTTGCTCAGGCTGGGCTCAAATTTGGGATCCTCCTGCTACAGCCTCCTTGAGTGCTGGGATTGCAAGTATGCATCACCATGCCTGGCTTCTGTTTGCTTTTATGTGGGATAAAGGTGGAAAACTGAGATAGCTAGGAAGTGGGCCACTTTTTTACCTTTTAGTAAGGTACATGGATGTGTCTGTCATCTTACTTTATATTTTAAGGTTTAAGCTTTAAGTCAACCTCCTGAAATATTAACTTTAAGGGTTTCTCCAGGACTTTCTCTATAGAAAAAAGTAAACTAAGTCCAAACAGAGGAAAGAAAACAGAGTGAAAGCAAATAAAACAGATTGCAGAAAAGCAGTAGAGAAAAATCAACAAGCCAAAAATCATTCTCTGAAAAGAAGAAATCAACAAACTTCTAGCTGCCCTGACAAAGAGAAAAGACTCTAAAATTTAAAATCCTAAATGACAAGGGGAAAGTCACTAGCAACTTTATGCATACAAAGAAGGTTAAAAGGGAAAACTACAAACAACCTCACATTAGGGACTTTAATGAAATGATAAGTCCCTAGAAAAACATAAATTACCAAATCGGACTTAAGAAGAAATAGAAAATCAGTCTAGACCTATAATAAAAAGAAAAAACTCATTAACAATTTCATCAAAGAAATATCTAGTTTCAAATGGCTTGATTGTAATTGAATTCTACCAAATATTTAGATAATGAGGCTAATACTTTACAAACTCTTTCAAAACTTGAAGGGAGTGGAGTGGGGATTCCCAACTCATTCTGTGACTCCAGGATTATCCTAATACCAAAACCA
>PVKN010010057.1:0-23065 GCA_004027915.1 Capromys pilorides
GCTCCCAGCCCTCACCTTACTGGCTCTAGCTTTGTCCTGCCCACTCCCTCTCTGACAGCAGTGTCCCCTGATCCTTAGCTTCCCTTGCCCACCCTGCCCATTGGCCTCTGTCCCACTCACTCTCCAATTTCTAGAGCCCAGACCCAGGTGACAGATGCAAGCTGTGGTCCCCAGAGTCCGACATTGGTGACTGGGTGGCCACACACCCTGCTCCATTCCCAGCCCCCTAAAGGGTCTTGCCATGTCCCCCTCTCAATCATGCCTCTGCCACTGTGTATCAGGTTCCTGGGGGCGATGACAGGAGCACTACAAAGGATTTTTCTCTCTTGTATAATTGAGATTTAATTTGAAAAATACTGCAGGACACGTGTCTCTATGGAGCACACAGAAGACACTGGACTCTGGCTTGCCCCTGCCCTCGCCCGACACCCTCAGAGCTCAACCTACTTGTCGTGCACGGGTGACTCCACGCAGTGTATACACACAGCTCACGTGAGCTGAACTTATGTAGACAGTGAGTTCCGTGCAGGCTGCAGCTGCACATTATGAGCCCTTCCTTGTCACCAAGGTCCTAGCCTGTCATGTGACCACTTACCCTTCATTCCACTGCATGGAGGCTCCACTGTTGCCAAGAGTTCTGCAGGCAGGTTCCCTGTGACTGATGCAGGGTGGAGTCACAAGTGGCCAGCAGAGTGCCCACAGTATTATACCTTCCTGGCACTCTGGAAGCCTCAGCCTGAGCTTTGTCCGTCTGGTCATTTCAATATCTGGTTTTGGCTTTAACATGCATTCTCCTGGCTACCGTAGGCTGAGACCACTTCATATGTTCATTACCCTTCATGCTTTCTATCTTGAGTGATGTTCAAATCTCCACCTTTCTCATCAAGTGGGCCATCCACTTTCCACTCCTCCATCAGACGTGAACAACTGCTGTCTCTGTTACTCCATGTCTGTCTCTTGCTAGAAGATCATATATATATATATATATAGTACAGGGTCTCACTATACAGCTTGGACTTGTAGTGATCCTCCTGTTTCCAGCCTCCCCAGTGCACCACCACACCTCATCCTGGTGGCCGGCTCATCATGCCTGGGGCAGCACCGATATGGTGTGTGGTGCCAGGGATCAAACAGGCACTTAGATTGCTGAGCTATCTTGCTGGCCTGTCAATGAGTAGAAGTTATTAAACATTAATGTAACACAACTACATCCAACACTCCTTTGCACTTGCTGCTTTCTGACTCCCAGAAGTTAGTTTTTCCTTACCTCACTGCTGGATGATAACCCTTGCCTATTCTTTTGGGGTGTTGGGAACACACTGTCCTATATCTTTTTAAAATTTGTATGTGATGGTGCGTACTTGTAATGCCAGCACTGGGGAGGCTGAGGCAGGAGGATCACCAAAAGATTCAAGTCACCCTGAGCTACATAGTGAGCTCAAGGCCAGCCTGAACCATGTAGTGAGACCTTGTCTCAAAGATCAATCGATCAATCAATAAAATTTTTGTGGCTTTGCTTTTCTATTTTATACCACTTGCAACTAACATTTTCTGCATGACATAAGTCAGATTGTACCTATACATGTGTCTCCAACTGGCTGACACCAGTTATCAGAGGGCACAGTGTTCTTCAAGAACCCATGTCCCAGCTGCCTCTGCGTTAACAGCTGAAAAGTGTTGTGAAAGCTGATGTCCCCAGCTGTTTTCTTCCTTGGGAGCCTCTTGGCTATCTTGACTATTTGCCCTTCTAACTTCTAGAACCAGCATGTCAGGTTATGCAGATAGGCACGTGGGCTGAGGGTAGGGATCACACAGATCAATAGATCAGTTTGGGGCAAATACACATCTCCATGACATTGAGCTTCCAAATTAAGAACAATATATATATTCAAAGTCATTTTTAGCTTGAGTAGTGTTAATTTTTTACAAAAATCATGTGCGTTTATATAAGATTCATTCAGAAGTATTTTGCCCCTTTTTCTTTTAGTACTAGGAATCGAACCCAGGGGCTCTCTACCACTGAACTATATCACTAACCTATTTTTATCATTTATTTATTTTAAAAATTTTGAGATTGTCTTGCTAAGTTACCCAGGTGGAACGTGAACTCCTGGGCACAAGTAATCCTCCTACCTTAGCCTCTCAAGCAGCTGGAAGAGCACACATGTACTTCTGCATCCAACTTTTTTCTAGCTCTTCCATCTTTTATTTCCTTTTATCTTCTTGTGCTGTTGAAACTTATCCTGGCAGCTAATCAACAGAAGTGTGATCTGGGCTCCCTGCCCTGTTCATGTTAAATGGAAGGATATCTATCTTTCAGCATTAAATATGCTTGCTGTGCTCTTTAAAAAAAAAAAAAAAAATGCACCCCTAATCAGGTTGTAAAATCCCCTTGTCTCATTTTCCAGGAGTCTGTGCCACAGCTAGGTGGCATGTACCACCTAACCCTTTTCTGCACTTTGGTCCACTTTTCTCCTCCTGCAAGCTGGGTCACTGATCTTTATTCCAGTTTCCCAGCGTTGAACAGAGGGGCTGGCAGAGCTGCCACCTTACCTCGTGTCCACTGCACCAAGTGGCCTGGTTTTCTGGTAACTCTGTTTTTGCCTCCTGTCTCCTACTATGTGTGTCCGTGCCAGGGAGCAAAGGGTTCGAGCATTTCCAGAGGACACAGTGCCGAACCCTCACCGCAGACCCAAGCCACCTCCCTCTGCTCCACTGAGTCTTCCTTGAGGCCTGAAGTTGTCCAGTTTCTTTCTGCCTCTGACTATGGCTGTGTCACTTCTGAGTTCTTACTGTCACTTAGGTCTTGCTAAGGAACCAGTTTTTACCTTGTCTTCAGTGTATGCTTTTATTTCACTGATGCCTACTTTTTACATCTTTCATACTTCTGCTTTAGGTTTATCTTGCTCAATTTTCAAGAAATTTTTCAATTTTCTCTAAAAAAGAAAACAATCACAGGCCCTGGCTGTTCTGTGTCAGGGTTACAGTGAGGCAGAGGGGTGTGTGTGCAGTCAAATTCTGCTCACCCCTCCAGGCCAAAACCCATCTTCCTTACCGGCTTCCTCAGGGACCCCGGCCTTCTGCTTCACCTCCAGACCCTGTAAGAACAGCTCATCATTCCCATCCTGGAAGGCCCAGGGACCTGCCTGTCTCATTCCTCTGTGCACCCAGGCCAAGTGTTTGGAGAGTTGGCAATCAGACACAGGTGGGGTTTCCCAGCAGACAACATAGGGAAGCACCTGGCGGGGAGCGGACACCATGGTGCTGGTCACTGTACTGACATTCAAGAAGTGTGACAGGATGGGACTGACGCGTCTTAGGGGTACAGACAGTGAGGCCTGCCTAGGAGAGCAGACTGCAAGCTGGGAGAGCTGGCCAGGGCTGTGCCGTGTGCACTCAGGGGCAGGTCTGAGTCAGAACAGGCCTGGTGGGCACTGAGAGCCCTTCAGGACTGGCTGTGTTGCTAGGATGCTGCTGGAGGGAGGAGCTTTCACCAAGATGGGGCTGGCTCAGCGGCTACACAGTATATGGGCAGGGAGTGGGAAGAGAGCAACAGCCCAGCTGGGCACCTGCAGCTGCAGCTCCTTCAGATGACTGCAAGCTCAAGTCCATCCTGGGGAATATAGCAAGACTCTGTCTCAAAAATAAATTAATTAAATAAAATTTAAAAATAATCCTAAACAACTATTTTTGTTTTTCTAAGATAGGGTCTCACTAGACCGTGCAGGATGGCCTTCAGTGATCATCCTGCTTTAGCCTCCCGAGTGCTGGGACTGCAGGTGTGCATCACCATGCCTGACATATCCAGCTATTTTATATAAAAATATGTTTATCAAAAAGAGCACACTGCCAAGCATGGTGATGCATGCCTATAATCCCAGCACTCAGGAAGCTGAGGCAGGAGGATCACTTCAAGTCATGGCAGGGCTGAGCTACACAGCAAGACCCTCTCTCAATGTCCTCCTTCCCTCAAAAATCTTAATGCACCTGGAAGATTCTCCTACTGGAAAGCAAGACAGCCTCAGTGGCTAGAAGGGACCCGTAGCACAGGGACAGCCATAGGGCGCCATCTTATGAAAGCTTTGGCATTGTCCATACCCAAGTAACACTGGCAGTGATAAATTCTAGACACTGACAGAAAACCAGGCACCTGAATGCACAAGAATAAGCCACAGTTGACGCAGGGTTGGTCTGTACCCCTCCTGAGCTGTGCCCCATGGGAATGTCCACTGACAGCAACTCCAGTGGAATCATGAGTGGTGGTCATTAACTAATAAAATCCTGACTGTGAGTGACAGTGGCTGCCACAGTGACTGTTCTGTGCTTCTCTGGAGGCACGTGGCCTGGCTCCAGCCCTCAGGAAAGCAGGGAAAGCTGAACTCAGGATATTCTGACAGCCAACCAACTACCTTCAAAAGAAGGCAAGGCAAACTGTTAGGTTGATGCTGCCCTAGAAGATGGCCACAGGGGCTATGGCCAATGCCAAACCTCCTGGGTCTGAGGTTGGACAGAGAGGACATGGCTGGTGCCTGGACATAGCTATTACAAGGCAATGTCCCTGCCCTAGGAACATGCACATTTATGATGGTGGGTCATCAGGTGGCAGTTTATCCTCAGCTCATCCACGGAAGATTTTCCTCTGCTGCACTTACATACTTTAAGTCTGAGATTGTTTCAAAATTAAAATGGTATGTCAAGCCAACAAGGTCAGAGACAGCAGAGTGTGCTATAGGAAATCCTGGGACAGAAGATGACAGAGCCTGGGTGGGGTGGGTATGAGGGCTTCATAAAAGCATCCTAGGTCTTAGTCAGGGTTAGATGACATAATGATGTCATCTGCCCAAACCCATTAACCTAGAACAGGTTCCTTTTATGTTTGATGATTCCCCAATAACATTGACTTGGAAGGCTCAAGAAATTCCATCGGACTTTTTGTATAAAAACTGACATTTGTGCAATTTTGATACTTAAAGCTCCAATAAGAGAGGACAACATGCCATAAAGATGGCAACAGTTAGTAGGACAAAACAGTCCCAGAGAAAGGAGCCCATGTGTGTGTCACCTAGCGTTCCAGAGGAGTTGGACAACCTGATGCGCGAAAGATTGAGGAGCTGGATGCCTCACAATAAGCAGACAGGAACCTGCCTCACCTCCGTGACGAAAATCAACTCAAGGTGGGCATGGACACTACACACTAAGTCCATGTTTTATTACTAAACTTCCATTACTGTCACAAGCCTGGAGGTAGGCCTATAGCAAAGGCGCTGATCTTGGCACACTGTGATAGTTCCAGGCTGGGGATCCATATCTGATGGCGGCTGCTTGATGGGACCTTTAGGAACTGTGCATACATGAGATGGCAGTGTCTGTGCCTCTGCTCAGCTGTGCCTACTTACAAAGCCACTAGGACTTGACCACAGGGCTCCCCGGATGCCTTCTTCCAACCATATGCTCCACAAAGGTCCACCACTTCCTACTTCGACCTATGAACCCCTGGGGATACTCAGACCACAATCGGGCCGGTACACAAGCAATAAAGCACTGGAGATACCTCAGGGTACCTTGGGATAAAGTACTAATGGAGAAAGGAACAAAAAGTCTACTATACTTGCCCTGAATCAGGGTGGGGCACAGAGGTAGGCTGAGGGCTGGGACTGGTGGAGTATGGGGGCTCACCATGTAGTTCAGTGGGTGACAGCCAAGGCTGGACGGGACGGCATGCATAAGAAAGAAAATTCCATATGCTCCCTTCAGCACTGAAGAAGGGTCACTAGAATAATATTCTGTGGAATGAGAGCAAAGAAACTAGACATGCCACGAGTGGCCAACTATATGGTTCAGAGTTCTAGAACAGCCAAGAATGATTCAAAACTGGCGCCACTTCTTGGGACAGTGGGTAGCATGGAAAGAGTAGAGGGCATCCCTAAGAGGGAGATAATCCCTGTCTGGATGACAGGTGACTCAGTAGGAGAAGGTTCCTGTCAGAGGAACAGACTAGACATATAGACTGGACACATGAGATCTGTGCACTTAGTCTGTGAATTATGCTTCAGCATGTAAAATTCACATCTGTGTCATGTCACATACATGGAATAAATCCCACCCAGAGTCAAAGCTAAAACAGCTAGAACCAGTGGTGATTACTCTTTAAAATTTGGGAGTAGACAAGGTCCTTCTAAGTAGAGTAACAATCAGAAGTCACAAGGCAGATTTTGCTACATATAAAATTGATAATCAGTAAGGACTACAATCTATAGAGAGCTCATATAAGAATGCCAACAGCACAAAAATTGCATAAAGGCAGCTCATTAAAAAAAATACACAGTAAATCAGTTTCATCAAGCACCCAAGTAATGCATGAAATTTTCCTTGCAGATGGGAGAACAGAAAGCTTTCAGAGTGGGATATGGGGAAGGGACCTGGCCCGGAGGGGAGAGGGGGGAGCCCTGCTGCATATGGCAGGACAGCAATGACAGCCTGCATTGCCTGTGTGACACTTGGGTAACAGATCCTCTAGTCAAATGTTAACTGAAACACAGAGGGCAAGTCAAATAAACAATATTTATTTAGGAAACAGACTTGCATTCTGGGCTGACAGTGAGCCAGAGTTAGTTCCCTGTGGAGCTCTCCAAGAAACAGTTGCAGAGGAAGGTCCTGGCTGGCCAACGCGTGCACCTCAAACCCACTTCACCCGTCAGTCCTCCGCACAGCCCAGAGACCCAAGCCTACATGCTGGTTGCTGCTGCCCACACCCAGCGCAAGAGCATCCAGTGGCTCCCACTGGCACAGGGCGAGCAGCTCTACAACATCCTCCCTCTACTCTGGAGTGCGGTGCCATTTTTGTTTTCTTACCTTCTTCCTGGCTTGGCTTTCCCAATTGGATATGCATGCTCAAACCCCATTCTTGAAGATCCCTGCACAAGTGGAAAGAATGGTGCCCAGGATTCTTTCTCAGGGTAATTAGTATTAGGATGGAGCTGTCCTTAAGCTTCCCAGCAGAAGTTGTTGTACAGACACTGGGTGGCTGGGACACACCTTCTGGTGCTTGGCACCACTGAATTTCTGCTGAGGCTGTGCATGTAACTGTGTGCACGGTGACCCATGAAAGTCCAAGTGGCCAAAGGGGAATTTCTGAAGGGTTTCATTTTCTTCTAGCTCTATGTGTTTAGGTGTGTTTTTGTTTGTTTGTTTATTTGTTTTTGTCTTTTTGAGACACGGTCTCACTATGCAGTTCAGGCTGGCCTTGAGCTCACTTTTGTAGCCCAGGCTGGTCTTGAACTCACATCAGTCCTCTTGCCTCAGCCTCCCAAGTGCTGGGATTACAGGTGTGCACCACCATGCCTGGCTTGTTTAGGTTTTCATAGTAGCCAGACATGACATTCATGGCACAACAGCCATCAGTATGGCTGGGACAGCTGTTTGGGCAGAGGCCTGTGTGACCAGATGGCTACCCCTCAGAAGCACAGTTTTCTCTGACTACCAGGGGAAACCCAAGAGGCCCAATACCTGAAGAAAAACCCTAGGGATTCCAGATCTGGTCCAGCACAGAACTCAGGACACTGACAGAGAAGAGGAGGTGCCAGGGATGGACAACGGAAGGGGCCCGGCTCATACCATAAGAACATGGCCTGGCCATGAGGCTGAGGCCTAGGCCCTGGTGGGCACGCTGTGCACCTGTCCTTGGACCTCACCTGCCACCCACACAGGAAACAGGGTCACTATAGAGCCTTCTCAGTGCAGGTGACCACAGACACCTCAGCCTGTCCCTTTGTTGTGGAGGCAGGCACCCATTAGGTGATGGAATCAGCTGTGATGAGGTCTGTGGCCCCTCATCCCCAACTCTCACTGCTGGCCTCCAGATATCCTTGAGAATTGTAGCTGGCCTAGGTCCTGGCTGGATACATAACTTCTTCATATTCAACTCAGGATCCAGGGCAGATGGACGGTCTACATGCAAAGAACTATGGGGTCAATAGAGCTTCAGCTGGGACCCCCTGCCACATCCATGCTGTTGGGTGAGCTGGTCACCTGGCCCATAGCCTGGAGTCCTCCTAACCTGGGTTTCTTCTGACCTCCCTGGGCTGTGCAGCCCTTTCCTGAGCCTGTGAGGGACATCACTGCCAAGGTTCAGGTGCTCTGGCGACATGGGCCACTGCCCTGCGTGGTACAATTATACTTGACCTGGACCTCTATCTCTTGCTATTGGCACCAGAGCCTCAGGTTACCTTATGGGGCTGGCTGCAATACGAAGCTAGCTGACTGCCTTCTAGAAAATGCCTACTTGAATGAATTCAACTCATTGGAAACAGCTTCTGATCTATTTTTTATTGAGCTTACAAGCTCCCACGGGGAGCAAGCCAGGCCTCCATGCAGCGCACAGCATGCCACTTTGGTCTAGCACCCCAGGGAGATGGGAAGGAGGAGTGGCCCTATGTGCCCACTGGCCTCAGAGAGCTCCAGGGCCGACAGCACCAGAAACTCACCAGGCATAGCCCCATAGTTCCAGAAAGACTCCCAGCCTGCACACCTAGTGCTGATGTATACTGGTGTCCCCTCTGCAGGGACAAAGTTGGGAGAGGAGGAAGCTGCACTACGTGGGGTACAGACTGGCTCATTCGGGACCTGGGCGGTAGGAGCCTGAGTGCTGCCCCCACCCAGCAAGGTGGGCTGTGCAGGGAGCACCAGAATGGTGGTGTCATAATGAAACTTCACTTACAGTATTTCTTTTTTTTTTTTTTTTTTTATTGATTTCATTGAAAACAGAACAAGAAATGGTCTGAGCCAAAAGACTGCTCTTAAAACTGTCAAAAACATTTTAACAGAAAAAATAAACATGACTGCATTATGAATGTTTAGAAGAGTCACACGAAAAGAACTCCACTGCCCTGCACTAATTACAGTATTTAGAAAGGTATATGCCGAAAAAGTACATGACCTGCCAGGCTGTCACACAAAAGGTGACAGCGAATTTATTCACACTACAAGGCTAACATTTTAAAAAAGTGTTTCCTGTGTTTAATTCTAAAATCACTTTGTTCTCTTTTTACAGTTGATAGTTATTTTCACATGGTGAGTAGAAACCACACCAGATTCAGCACCGTTGTCTGTGTTTTGTATTTTTATTCTTTGTTTGTCCTAATGTTCAGTAATGGTAGAAAATAAATCAGTTTATTCATCATCATAGCATGTGGCTTAAAAATCAACAGAAGGTGCCAGCATGGGTGGAGCTGGCAGGGCTGGTGTGGGGTCTGCCTGCCCACCAACCCTCACACAGAAATACCAGCCAGGGTTTCATTTACAGAGGGCTTCTTTAAAAAGCAAGCCCACATTTCCTCAAGTCAGGGCAGGGCCGTGGATGTGTCCTGCATGTGGCCCTGGGCTGCCCAGCTGCATGGGATGCTGGTCTCATGGAACAGCTGCAGCAGGGCCCTGTCTGGCCAGGCAGGAGAACAAACAGACGCAGTGGTGGGGCGAGAACCTCTGAGGCCAGAGGAGGAAATGAGAAACATTGCAAGGACAAGACACTGTCAGAAGCCTCCAAGGTCACACCCCACGGAGTCCCGGCATCTCTGAGGTGCACATGGTCCAGAGTGCACTCGGGCCTGGTGCTGGGATTGTATGAGGCCTCAGAACGGACACTCCTGGGAGGGGTCTGCACCCTGGTGCCCCTGGGGCTCTGCAGACACTCCAGGCAGGATATCCTCTAAATCACAGTTGGCAGGGTCTGACCCCAGGCCCTCCCAGCTTCTCTGTACTTCATAGTGGGTCAGCAGCAGCCGCAGAGCTGGTGTCCGGCAGGCCATGCTCTTGGGCCTCCTGAGCTGCGCTGGCCTGCCGCTGTGCCAGGGCTGCACTTGAGTGCCGGCACTTGGGGGAGCCACAGCGGCAGCTGAAGAGCTTGCCCTTAATGTCCCAGAAGCGCTCCCCGTAGTCAAACCTGGGGGTAAAGATAGTGCTCAGCACCTCCAAGTATCAGACCAAGCCACTGAGCCAGTAGCCACCCACTCCAACAATGTCCCCCAGACCTGGCTGTACATACCCCAGCTGTTCTCCAGCATGAATCAGACGGGTGCTAAAGAAGGCGATCCGGGGGAATCTCAGGTCCTGGTGGGACATGAACACACGCACTGGCACAAGGTTGGGCTCGCAGTGGTGGTTGATGAAGCGGCTGACATTGCCATAGAAGCGAGCGTCAATGCAGTACACCTCTCCATCCTGGTGAGGAGAAAGGTCTATTAGAGGCTCCAGCCCTAGGCATACTGCCAAGGACATACTGCCCTCACCTGCACAGTGGCCTGAGAGATGACAGTGTGGGGATTTGGCAGAATAGCAACAGGGCCTTATGACACTGATTCCCATGTTAAAGATAAAGTGTGTCTACTAACCCGGGGAACGGAGGAGTTCAGGGTCCCAGGTGGTCACGACTTCACCCTGTACCACTCATGAGGCTTTATACCATGACAAGGATGCTTGAGTGGACTGGAAAGAATGGATGGAGGGCTGAACAACCAATGAGCCCTTTAGACACAGAGCTTTCTTTCTTCTTCTGAGACCCCAGATGTGAGAAGTTGCTGCCACTGGAGAGAGCTGCATGGCACACAGGAGGCCCAGCTAGCGGTCAGTAAGAACCTGGACATGGTCCTGCTTGGATCAAAGCTGCCCAGGCTGGACAGGGCTCTGCGGCACATTGCACACCTACAACTCTTCTGTGACTGCCAACCTAAACTGTTAAGCTACAGCCCTGGGTGATTAAGTTGTTAGGTAAATTGGAACAAGTGTGCGGAGGGTCCCTGAGTCCCAGGGACTGAAAGGCCCTGTGAGCACAGCTCTCAGGTCACACAAAGGAGCCTTCAACAGAAGCCAACAACATTCCTCAGATCGACACCTTTGAACCCAAACCCACAAGGAGAAATGTGGGCAAGAGGCTGAGATCCAACGACCCTCACTGGTAACTTAGAATGAGGGCAGTGTGGAGAGCTCTGGAGTTCAGATCTGTGCATGCAGATGAGTATTTCCCATCCACATCTCCATGAGAATACACCTCATAGCAAACCTGGAAACCACCCCCAAAACCAAGCACACAGCCACCCTTCTCCCAGGGCCGCTCTACAGACACCATAGCTCTACAACTTCTGGTGGTAGATTTGGGCCTCTGACTGTGTGATGAAGAATTAACAGGTGGCCTTGGCCCTGTATAAAGCACACTGAAACTACCAACCACACAACCCAGGGGCGCCAAAGAACACAGCCTGCAGGAGGCAGGGCACACTGGCCAGGCCCAACATGCTGAGCGCTAGATGCTGGAGTCTAGAGCTACGGACCCAGGAAAAGGACTCCCTGGGAGAGTCCAAGACTGTGCAAGATGTCTGGTTGATGAAGCCAGGGTAAAAGCAGTCTTGACAGGCCTGAACAGAGATGGCTGATGGCCTGACAGAGTGGAGAAGAGGTGACAGGGAGATGGCCAGGTCAGAGACCAGAGCTGCACGTGTGAAGCAGAGCTCAAAGCTGAAGCCAGGCCAATATGCAACACAAGGTAAAACCTCAGAGAAGGCAATGATCCTCCACAAGTCAGTTCTGCCAACTCACATGACTGACACAGAAAAGCAAGAGCGCAAACACATTCCAGACAGATGAGCAACAGTTGAGTCTGTCTCTGCTTGAGTCTGGCTCTGGGTGACACTAGACATTGCCCTGCCGAGAAGAGGCTTTACAAAGCTGCTCTTGAGCAGCATGGCTCCAAGAAGGAAGTCTTAGCAAAGAAACAGAAGCAATACAAAACTCATGGGGGCTGGGAAGATAGCTCAGCAGTCTAATTGCCTGCCTGGCAAACACAAAGACCCGAGTTTGATCCCCATGTTACGCCGGCCCCAGAACCCTGTACACCATGCTAGCCCCAAAACCAGGCATGATGGCAGATGCCAGTAATCCTAGTGCTGGAGAGGCTAAGACAGGAGGATCACTATGAGTCTGAACTGTGCAGTGAGACCCTGTATCCAACAAATAAAAGGGAAAAAAAAAATCAACAGGGCTGGCATGGTGGCACATGCCTGTAATTCTAGCACTCTAGAAGGCTAAGGCAGAGGACTATCTTGAGTTCACAGCCATCCTAGGCTATATACTGAGTTCAAGATCAGCTTGAACCACACAGTGAGATCCTGTTTCATAAAAAGGAATCAGTGGACTAATACGCACTATAATCAAACTCCCTGGCTGTCAATCCACCACCACTCAGGTAAGGAGAACCATGGGACTATGTGACAGCGGTAGACTGAAACTAAATGTGCACACAATCACTCACTGAGAGGCCATGGACAAGAGCAAAAGCTGAGGTTTTCCAAATGGCTGAGAGGGGCCAGCGAGATAGCTCAGTGGTCTAAAGCACCTGCTTAAGTAACCACAGGAACCACAGATCAATCCCCGGCACCACATGCTGCGCCAGCCAGAAAGAAAAGAAAAGAGAGACCAGGGGCTTGGGAGATAGCTCCGTGACACAAATACCTGCTTGGCAAGTGCAAGGTCATGAGTTCAAACCCCAGTCCTGCAAAAAAAAAAAGAAAGAGAGAGAGAGAGAGAGAAAGGGGCTCAGAAAGGATCTACGTCTTACTAATACGTAAGACTTCGATACACAGGAACTGTACGAGGTATGGGATGAAGCACCTGTATGAGCACGAGGATGAGAAAGAAATTGAGAGAGACACTTCTCATTTCATTTACACATGGGTGAGTACCTATCGTGGTGCCATGGTCACATTGTCTGTGGCCTTCAAATTCCTAGCAGAAATCTCCTCATGAGGAGATAGTATTGGGAACTAGAATCCTGGGGAGCAGATGGACCCCTGGGGAGAGATCACATGGGGTCAAAGAGCTCCTTACCGTCTGTACCACATGGAGAATGGTGAAAAGGTGCTGGCCAGGAGCCTGTGATGTCCAGGCCTGGGACTCCAGCCCATCTGTGGTGTTTCCACAGTAGCCCAACACATAACATGAGAACTTGGAAAGCACAAGGCTCTGCTCTTCTATAAGTCTTACTTTTTTATCTTTTGTGGTATTGGAGATTGAATCCAGGGCCTCCCCCAACCATTTTTAATTTTTTTTTTTTTTTTTGTTTTGAGACAAGGTCTGGCTAAGTTCTAGGATGTACACAAACTTGCAAATTTTGTCTCAGCACCCATGACTCTTAAAGCACGCAAATTAATCTTTTGTAAAATAAAAAATTAAAAAAATTTAAATTCCAAAATTTAAAATGAACTAAAACACATTAATAAAACTGGATTTCATATTAGTAACGAAACTGTGCAAAGAAACAATTACTTCAAGTGTTGCGTAGCAGTTACACATTCCTGCAAAGGAACTGTCAACATCACTTGGCAATACACTGCATCCACCACTGCTGTAGAATGGGCAAATGTCCCTTGGTAAACTTGCCACAATTCCTGGCCACTATGGCAACACCAGCAATGTCCTTTGCCTGACAGCTACCCTGCATTCATTGGCATCATGGAGGCACCATCAATGTCATTACAGCAACACCATCCACATCTCTTGATAACTGTATGCCATTTCCTGCCACCACAGCAAGCCCTTTGGGAACCAAACTGCATCACAGTTACCATGGTAACATCATGAACATGCCTTGTAACTCCTGTGTATCCCTGCCACCATGGCAAAACCATCAAAGTTCCACACTGCAATCTCTACCATCATGAAATACAGTGAACCCTATTTTCACCGTCACCATGGCAACACCAACTGCCTGGATAACTGCACACAGCATTCTCTATGCATAACAATATAATCAACACCTTCAGTAATCACACTGCACTCCCGCCACTGCAGCAACATGGCCCCTGAAAACAGATCACACTCACTGACACTGCAGCACTACTGTGCTGCTCTGGAGGTAGGGCTTTAAGAACTGCATTTTTCACTGTAAGAGATGTAAGTATGAAGAAAAAAAAAAAAAAGTAAGAAAAGCAGGGTGCTCTAAGCCTCCTACTAGATTTATCAGTGTGACTGCAGAGTAATGTTATAGGCATATTTTGTCATTTTGTTCTCTGAGCACAGGGTCTATAGACCATGGCATCCGACAGAAATAAGCAATTCACATTTGATTTTTATCTGGAATCATTCTTCCATCAAAAAAAAAAAGGTATCTTACAGAAATGACTGATTCCAAGTGTAGGGAAGAGCTGAACAGAGAAATCCTGTTACAACTCAAAAGCAACAAGACCCACGATTTAGCAAGGTAGAGGTCAGTTCCCATGGCCTTGAAGGCCAAAAAGTGACAACTGCAAATTAGCAAAGAATGGCTTGACTGATTAAAACATGTAGAATTTTAAAAAGACATGATCCTCAGTAATCAAGGAAAAGGAAAGAGAAAAAGACCAAACTGTCTTTGGAATGTGTAGTTTTTGAGCCTCCTCCTCATGCTGCAAACAGGGAGCTGAACAGCAAGAGTGAGGTGTTTGTCTTCTGCCAGGGAGACCAGGCCGCCAGCGTGTGTGGGAAGGCTTTTGTGTTTTCTTAGAAAACAATTCCCGTTAGTAAATGTGGAAGGCATGATAAGCACCTATGAATAACAACCTATACTCTATAGTGCAGACGGCAGGCAAGAGGGACAGTCAAGGAATGCCCCCACCTCAGAGACAGGGACTCAAATACCACAATGTTCCTTCTGGGACAGGACAGGAAGAACATACTCCAACCCTCCCCCTGGTCAGCAGAGATCCACGGGACACACATGTTGGATGGCATTATTTCTGCACAACCAGGCCAGTCTCTATTCAGCAGAGGACAGTGTGAGGTGTTAGATGCTGCTCTGGATGGGAAGTCTCACTGGCCCTCACCAGCCCCTATCGGTCTGTTCTGGGTGGTCAGCAGAAAAGGGCTAAGGACAGTGGCCTGGGGACAGGAGCGTAGCACCATTCCAGGCATGTGCTGATGGGATCTGTTGTGTCGAACTCTATGTTACATCAGAAGAAAATAAGTGAAATAAACAAGATACCAACAAGTGTCATACTTAGGAGGTGGTGTAAGAGTTTTATCATCCTCACTGCAGGTCTGAACACAGCACACAGACATAGAGAAGTGGTATGGTTTGTGTTTAGTTGTCCCCCCAAAGCCTCATGCAATCATGGGGCGGGGACTTCTAGAGTTTAAGACTGATTCATGATCCACTGGGATTATGCGTTTTAGTACTGATGGGATTATGGGTCTGAGTACTGTTGTGATTATGGGTATGGCCTGAGGTGGATAGCCTGAGGCAGAGAGTCTGAATGTAAAGTAAGAGACAGAGAAATAGACTCCCTTTCTCTGTTGCAATTGCTGCTGTTGCTCTCTGACATGTGTCAGTCTGCCCTGGAGTTGGCTTCAAGTATGGACTGAAACCTCCAGTAACTATGAGCTAAATAAACCTTTCCTTCCTTCATTCTGGGTGTCGGGGTTTTTGTTCCAGCAATGAGAGAAGAGTAACTGAGACAAGGAAGAAGAAATTGCTGAAGAGAGGGGCAGCCAAAGTAAAATACTTTTTCTTTTACTGAACAAGAAACCTAAATGTCTTTAAAATTAGAGAAGGGCAGCAGAGAAGAGGATGTGTGAAGACTGATGCCAGGCAGACAAGGTAGAGAAAGCAAGAGAAGCCCCCAACCCAAGGGAGTCTGGCTTGCCTCACACTGCAATTCATCCAGTCAGCTCTGTATAGACCTGGGCCTGGCACTTGGTGCTGCCTGCACAGAGGCTTGGGTTGTCCATTAGTGCACAACCACCACCTCCAGTTACTGCTGTCACCTATGGAGTTTCTACACCTACTGGCCCAGACATAATGCCTACAGAACTGTAAAACAATCCTCCTCCCACACCAGAAACCTCTGTTTTGCTCTGAGCACTCACCCTGTGACTTGACCATACTCAGCCACACTTGGCCTCCCTGAACGCTGCTACCTCCCTCACCCAGGGACACAGCCTCATTGCGCTCACTTCTGTACTCTGTAGCTCCTGATACCAGTGTCTTCAAGGACCTTTTGAATGGGCCCTTCCACACCCACACACAGCTCCTTGTGAGTTCTCATCAAAAGAGCCCCATCTAGACCTGACCCAGATGTGCTGCAGGGGATGAGAAGGAGGACAGAAAGGGAAGGAGGTAGGACAGGTTCTGGTCAGACCCCTGGAGATCTAAGTTGTCTCATTAGGTGGACATGGACTGGGGTCTGCAGCAAGTAACTGAGAGACTATGCAATAATCATGGCTTTTCAAACAAACAAGAACCATTTCCATGCTATTCTGAAAAAGCAGAAGTGCAGTGCAGAGACTCAGGGATGGCGGCACACCAGGAGGGTAAAGGGAAGCCTGAAAAACATGGTGTAAATCTGGCCATCCTGTGAACAGCACTGAGGGCAGGGTCTTTTCAAAGGCCACGGAACTGAATCCTAGCAAAACCAGAGTTCTTGCAGGTAGGTTGGCCCTACAACCTGCTGCAGAGCAGATGTAGGTTTCCTAGTGATAGCATCAAGATGAACAAGAGACCCATCCATGCCCACTGCAGGGCAAAGCTTGGGGATAGAGTAAGCCATACTCACATAAGCCTCAATCACATGTGCAGGTCTCCTAAAGAATATTCCAAAAAGCTTCCAGAACTGAGAGTGAATTTAACCATGTTAATATACAGAAAATTTGCTAATATAAGGATAGCCACAAAAAACAGGAAAATGAAATAAGCAAGCAATACCCTCCATAGGAACAAAAAAAGCAGGACATTGTTGGGAAATAATTTTGAAGTAGCAGAATATGTTATTGCTTGGTGTCACTGTAGATACTTGCAAGAGTAACCTTTCAGCACTTGTCTTCTTTCTGAAGAAACACATCATTTCACTAAAGCTGATTCCTTAGAATAGTAATGGTGAAACTTTTAGAGATCCAGTCCCCAAACTGAAACCCAAAACACATTTATTTATCACAAAGCACCAACAATGCAATTAAACCTGAATATTGTGGTTTTAGTTTATGCCTTAGAAGGTAACTGCAGACATCAGAGACCTGGCTAGGGACATCAATATTCATCTCAATTCAAAGAAAAGGAAGTCAGTGGGCTGAGCTGTGCCTCAATCACCTTAACGCCAGCCTGGACACCCCAACCCAGCCCTGGCCTCTATTCTCCTGGTATATGACTCCAACACCACAGAGGTCAACTGGGACTTGAAGGACTCACCTAGCAGCCCTTCTGTACACATGTGTGATCCCTGCTCATAGCCATTACCTTGTCAGCCTCTAGCTGAGGCCTGCTGGGCTTCAGCCTGGAACAGCAGTTGGGGCTCCTGATAGGTGGCTCATTATATGAGCACAGGCCTCTCTAGTTGGGGGCTACACATGGAGTATTGAGCCCAGCACAGCCTAAGCAGCAGCATCAGATCAACAGCAGGTGCAGGTTTTCTGCCGATCTCCAGGACTGGCTTCACCAGGCATAATCCAGGCCCTTAGATGAACAAACTACCCATGTTCTACAGTTCACAGCTAGTTCCTTGTGCCCCAGCCCTTTAAAGCACAGTACCTTGTTGTCAAGATCAAAGAGATAGGAGTCTTCTTCTCGAACATCAGCTTCGGAGTCAGAGATCAGCTCCCCAACATACCTGGAGGCAGAAGAGAGGACACTGAGTATGGCTATGCACACATCATTTCCAACCCTCACATGGAGAGTGGTGCCAGGGAAGCCTTAAGTAGCCACAGAAAACCAGTGTTCTGCAGTCACCAGGCAACACCACTGGCTCATGACTGCAATGGGATCTGAGGACCAGAACACAGACCTGTGTGACCAGCTCTGCACAGGACACCTACTCCAGGAACCCAAGAGGAGTGACAATGACTAGGGGCAGACACTGGATAGCAACTGGACTCTCACAGTGTGAAGCTGGTATCTGGGCAGCTGGCCATGACTACTGGAAAGTGGGGATAGCGAGGGTCTCTCTGCCCCACACATACTGTGGCAGGAGTTGGATCCCTGCTCTCAAGAGTATCCCAGAAATGTCACATGCAGCCAGCCTTCTTGGGGAACAAGAACCCACATACTCGCAGACAAAGGTGCCCACAGCGATGTCCTGCAGAGTCCGCACACCCCAACCCACATCCTGTGTCCGATAGAGCTGCAGCCTTGCCCTGGAAAACAGGAAAAGGGGAGGTGGTCTGGGCTCAGCATAGCCCAGGTCCCCTCGCATTCTGAAACGAAGGATATGAGTAAGCGAGGAGGAAAACACTGGTTCCTCATTTGAGAATGCTACAGCTTTGCCAGAAGCTGTGGGCACAGAGCTCAGCCTGTCAATGCTCAGCACTTACAGGCCTTAGCTGTGCCTCAGTCTCCTCATCTAAATCTGGCCTAGTTGATCTGATTGCCATGGAAACCAACGCATAATGTCAGCAGCCTGAGCAGTAGCATTGCTTCAGAGTAGGGCAAGGAATATCTTTTCTGCTCTGGAAAGAAAAGTGTGGGCTGGTCAACATAAGTCTGTCCTTCCTACCACCAAATACCAGGGTGGCTGACACTAAAACCTGACCCTGGGTGAAAGAGTGCAGAGGCCAAGTGCTGTGAATGCCTCAGGAAGGAGCCAGTAGTCTTAAGAGGTTGTCAGGCATCACTAATGATTGCTAAAGAAACAAACAAACAAAAAAAAGTAAGAGAAAATGCTAAAACAGTGAAATAAGCTAAACACATTAAAGTGGCAACCATTAACACAGGCCAGGGCCAGTGAGATAGCTCAGTGGTCTAGAGCACCTGCTTAGGCAACCTTAGGCAACCGCAGGGACTGTGGTTCGATCCCCAGGACCACGTGCTGTGCCAGCCCCACCGCCAGGGCAGGCCATAACATAAATAAATAAAGTTAAAACACACACACACACACAGGCCAGGTCAGTCACTCTGATTTTGGCTCCAGAGACCCAACACCACCCTTCTCTCTGGTCTGAGTCTGAACTGGGAGCCTGGCTAGTCACGGCCAGCACACAGGGTATTTCTAGGGGTCAACACACTAGCTGTGGGCAAACTAATGCGCAGGTTCACTCCCAGGTGGCATGGCCCAGTACGCAGCATCTCTCACCTGAGCCCATTCTGCACGACACGATTGCGGCAGTTCCTCCAGCAGGAGCAGGCATGGTTGCACTCAAAGATCAGGGGAGGCTCTGCCATGTTAAACTCAGGCAGGAGTCGGCCATCCTGTGGACAGACAGCCAAGGAGGCCCGGCAGTGTCAATCATCCTTTTATTCACGTCAACACATGCTTACAAAGTGCCCTATATGGCTTCCAACTTTAACTTGGGAGCACTAGGTCAAAGAATGTAATGGTGGTGTGCAGGGGAGGAAGCTCATTGAGCTGCTGCTCGATCATGCTGTTGTCCTGACCTCCTGCCCTAGCCTTTCACGGCCTCACTGAGGCCCCACTCTCCCTCCAGGTGGCTTGGGCCTCCTAAACTCTCAGCCTTGCCAGTTCCCAAGTTTGGGGGACTCAGCCACTGCCTACCGACCACTATGCGTGGACAACACACAGGGCCATGAAAGGTTTGGGGGATCCAAGCAGTGGGAGCTTGGTCCTGAACCCTGCATTAGCCCACACTCCATGGTCACCACTGCCCCCACTGCTCCCACATTGGTCACACTGCCCGGTGTTGCCCTCTCTGCCAGAAAGCAAAGCCCTCTTCTTCCACACTCCTCTGGAAAGAACGTGCTGCTGTCCTCACGCATCTTGCTTCTACTGCTCCTATCAATGACTCTGATGATCCATCCTGAACTGCACACACCCTGGCTACTGTGTCTAGTCATGAGCACTCCACCTACCCAGATTTAGCCTCTGCAGGGCTCACCAAACACAAAGAATAGAGAAAGTTTCCTCCCAAGGATAGGCCAGATCCTCTACCCAGCCACTATCCAATGGCACAAAAGCCACTGACCCAAGCCTCTGAAGTCAAGGTCTCGGCGCTGTACCTGGCCTAGGGCACCAGTTTGTTGTTCCCTTCTGCCTGGTCTTTACACTGGTTCACCTCCAAACACATAACGTCATGGTGGGCACTGGTATAGTCCCCTCACAGTACTCTCCCACTAAGCACAGCAGCCAACGCATGCCACTCACCTTATCGTACCAGCAGCGCATGCTGAGCTGGCCACACATGCAGGTGCTGGAGGAGCAGTCGTCTGTGCACACGCAGTACTGAGGACACAGAGCACAGCCTGTAAGGCGCAGGGGCACACCAGGTGCTCTGCACACCCTCAGAACCCTCCCTGAAAACAGAATGCTCTCTCAAAGAGGGAAGACTCAAGTACTGTAGGAGAGGAGGTGAGCTCCGCCAGGCCCAACCCCTCCAAGGGGGTACAGGAGATGCTCAGGCCCCACAACTCCTGCCTGAAGCCCAAACAGAGCCCATCCTATGACATGGAGCTGTGTATAAGCACAACCACAGGATGGTCCTTGAGAAAATGTCTGGTTTTAGTCAGAGAAGAAAGGAAATAGATGATAGTTTCTCAGGGTCCTGTGCGACCTCAGAACTGAGAAAGGTCATTTGCTAGACGATGACCTGCAGGGGTGGGCCCTGGTCAGATGCCCATCATTCATGCCTTGAGGACCAAACAGCTCAGAGCCCTAAGTCACCACTGACTGGGAAATGCCCAGAGCTGTGGGCGTTTCTTGTTTTGGTTTTTAAAGTACTGAGGATTGAACTCAGGGGTTTAAGGTAGACCTACAACCTAGCCCTTTTTGTTTTTTGTTTTGACACAGTTGCTAAGTTGCCCAGGCTGGGCTTAAATTCATGATCCTTCTGCCTTAGCTTCTCAAGAGTGTGGATACATTTTGTAGGAGGCTCTTCATATGCCTTCCAGATCCTCTGAGAGTGCTCACTTTGGCAGCACATATAGAGGGAAACTGCTAAGAGCGTAGTCTTCCTGTGTGCTGAGAAGAGTCCAACTACCAGGCCCAAGTGCTACCCCATCCTGCCCAGCAGCCCTGCTCACCCACGAACCTGCAGATGGGTGATGTTCCTGTCAATATTCATGGGGGATGTCACGCAGTTCTGAGACACATACTTGTAGTTGCTGGGGCATGGTTCGCTGTCCACTGCGTTGACACAGGGAATGGGGATGCGCTCATAGCCTCGCGCAATGTCTCTGCACAGGAAAGGGAGGCTATTGACTCACTACTCCAAGTTCTGTCCCAAGGAAGACAGCCTCTGTCTGACACCCACCCAGACAACCCGGGCTCTGACTCCAACACACACATTCCCCCCAAGCTCTTCCAGCCCCACATGCTAATGAGCCACCTAGAGCCATGCTGGTTCAGGAATCTGCTCACCTGCTCACAATCTTCTCCACTGCAGCAGGCTTGTCAGGGGCTGAGTCCCGCAGTGCCTTGCTCACCTGCAGGGCGCTCCACACCTGTGAGTTGAGGCTGGCACACTGTAGAGGTGTCTCTCCTTCCTTGTTTTTTAAGGTGACATCTGAATCCCGAGAAAGAAAGAGGCTAAAAGGAAAAATGCAAGCCAACAAAACATCCAAATCTTAATTTAAACGAGACATAGTGGAAACTCTTAAAACACTCACTAGGAACTACACAGACTATCCACCTTGAAAAATCCTCAACATACACACTGCACCCCTATAGCTCATTCCTCAGTCAGCCAGGAGAGCATTTAAGAACCATACTTGGACTCTGACTCCCCTTCCAAATCCACCCTCCATGCTTAGGAGGGTGGGAGTTGTAGAGAAGTGTGGCCTTTGAGTACAGGCAAGAGTGCTGAAGGCACAGCATAGACCCAGAGGCAGATGCCAACTTGCAGGAACCATGGAAAGCAGTCAGGCCTTATTTCTAGGTGAGCTCAGCCTTGCTGTAAATGCCTGCTGATCTGAGCAGCAGCCAGACCTCTGTCCTGACCCAGCAGCAGAGCAAGGCTCCATTATAAACTACTTCTAAATGCAAGAAGACCTCCTAGCTAAAAAGGACCTTGTACGACAACCAAAGACACTGCCACCATCTCCAGTCTTGCCTATGGAGAATGCTCCCACAGGCCATCAGAATAGCAGGAACCCAGGCAGAGCAGAACTGTCCCCACACTGCATCCCAGGAAAGTCAGGCAAGATTCTGCTCAAGCTCCAAGAATTGGGAACTATTCACACAACCCTCTCCAAGCCAGCAGTAAGCCACAGTTAAGTGTCAGATGTGGACGCCAAGGAGCACAGGACTATACTGGTTCCAGGAGACAACCCTCAGCAGCCTCAGGGCAGGGCCACACTCACACAACACAGTCGTAGCGGTTCTCCCGGGCAGCGATGTGCAAGGGTGAATCCCCATGGATGTTCACAGCATGCAGGTCACACTTGGCGGCCAGCAGAATCTCTGCTATGTCCACGCAACCTGAGAAGGCTGCCCAGTGCAGACAGATGTTCTCCTCCTGAACAGAGACACAAACAGGAGGTGGTGAGGAACACTCCTGGCCAGACACAGGGTGCTGGAACCAGGCCACCTGTTGCCCCAAGGAGAAACCCAGGAAGGAGCCCAGTGGGTTACTCCCATCCCTGGCCAAGCAGAAAGGGGCATTCCAGTTCACTGGGGAAAAGGATGTTCTTTACTGAACTCTAAGGCAGTGATGGTGCAACCGTTAAGAGATCAAGTGTCAAATGGCAATCCCAGACTCATTTATTTAATGAAAAGTGCTAATTCGGCAATTAAACCTAAACATTGAGGCTTTAGTTTAAAAAAACAACAACAACAACAACAACAACTGTCATCCAGTGCTTAGCTGCTGATGTAACTTGGCTTGTCCCAAAAGAGAGGGCTCTGGATGCCCACTGTGTTCACCACCACAGCTCTAAGGTTTACTTTTAGTTTTCCATTTAAAATTAACATAGTGGGGCCGGCGAGATGGTTCAGTGGTCTAAAGCGCCTGCTTAGGAGGGCTCAGGCAACTGCGGGGACTGCAGTTCGATCCCCGGCACCACATGCTGCGCCAGCGCCACCACCAGGGCAGGCTGAGCCAGCCACAAAATGAATAAATAAAGAAACAAACAAACACAACAAGCAAACAAATAAATAAATAAATAAAA
>PVKN010010058.1:0-23108 GCA_004027915.1 Capromys pilorides
TGAGACCCCAGGGTAACAGTAAAAGGAAAACTCAATGAGAGCAAGTAGGAGGCGGGGAGGTTGGTCTTTCTCAAAGGGCGAGGGGGTCATGAGATGGAAAAAGGGAGGAAGGGGGGTGAGAAGGAATTCGGATGCGCTGTGTACGTGCACGGACGCTGCATCAGGAATGTGATGATGTCGTGTGCTAGAAGCATGGACTGATACATTAAAAATGACAGTGAAAATATATCATCTGACTTAGGATTTTTTATCAGTGTTATTTGTTATTAGTTGTATAAAATTAAGCCTACTCTTCCAGCCTTTGCATCTGTGGCGTAGAAACAGGAAACACTGCAACACAAAGCAATTCCTTCTGAAGGGTAGTTCTGGACCCGGGCATAGCAAGACGGATTGGGTCCCCAGGGCGGAGGGCACAGGACAATGGCCAGAGCCGGGCAGTTAAGGAGCTGAGCCTTGCTGGCGAGTCACCTAGCCGGAGTCGTCACACCCTTCTGTTTCGTAACGTGTAGCACCAGAGCGCACGTCACGGCTTCCCACTCATGCTTCACGTAGTTTTACTCTGAGACTGATCATTTCAGTCGGGCTTATTTCATTTACACAGCTAAGATTTAGCATTGGCAGGTGTCAGGCACCTAAATAGCAATAAATCTCCTCCCCTCAAGACCCTCTGTAAGTATCTTCGCAGACTCAGTGAACCATACGGTCCCCATCCCCACCTCTCAGCTCTGCCATTGCAGCTCTCACAGCAAACAGATGCGTGTGGCTGTGGGCCAGTAACGCTTTACCCCAAGTAGGCATGGGGCCTACTTTGGTTTGTGGGTCATCACTTGCCAACCCCTAGGACCTAGAAAAAGGAGATGATTTTAAACGCACATGCCACATACATAAGAACTTCACTTCCACATGCGCTGTGTCCTCTGAGCAGGTGTCCAGTGCTCCCCCAAAGATCTTATTACCTAAAATGCTCTGAGGCTTGTGCTGCCTCCAGGCTTGTTCTGAGGTCCCTTGAAATGAGCCATGTCACTCTGTAGAGGACACCAAGTATCACATTTCATGACTAAACCTACACTGACTAAGACTGAAAGCTCAGGGGGCTGGGAGATAGCTCAGTAGAATAAGCACCTACCTAGCAAGACTCAAAGCTCTGCAGGAAGAGGCGAAACAGAAAAGGGGTCTTGGAAGAATAAACACTACCTAAGACCAAAGGAAATCATCCGAAGTGTTCACCCAGGAAGCCAGCGTTTCCTGTGGGGGACGCCACAGGCTTGGGGGAGAGGGTCACTTACTTGCAGATCGTACAAGCGAAGCAGTTGGGGTGGTAGGTCTTGCCCAGAGCGGTCACCACCTCCCCCTCCACGAACTCCCCACAGCCATGGCAGCGGGTCCCGTACATCCGCTGGTAGTCCAGGGTGCAGAGGTACTCCCCGTTCTTTATGAAGAAGCCCCCTTGGGCCAAGTCACAGCCACACACTGTGAAAAGACAAGTCACATCTGGTCATGGTCTCGCAAGCCATGGGAAGAGCTGCCTTCTACTGAACGCAGGCTACTCACTATGATCTCAGTGGTTTGGGGCTAGAGGAGGGGACTGATACAAAGAGCTATTTATTGTTGGGCTCTGCTTTCTCTCTCTCCTCCCTCCCCTTGGGAGCTATGAAATACCTCATCCAAGTAAAATCCACTGGCTGGGTCTCAATGGTTTCTGTGGTATGCCTAAGATTCAGAGGTAACCAGTCTCTGATGGAAAGATATGCCTAGCACAGGCTGGCTCAGATATGAACAAAGGTGTCCCTGGCAGGGCCATTAGGAAAGGTGCCCACTGCCTGCCCACACAGCCGCTTGCTTGGGGCCAAGATTGTTACTGAGTTGAGTAATAAATTCCCACTATCCCAAAAGGAGTAGCTGAAATTTCCAAAAGCTATTTTTTCACTCTCTGGAAAAATACTTTTTCAGAGCTAACAGAAAAAATCAGACAGCAATTTTGCTCTTTGTGCAGCAAATAGCATATGCTAATTATTTATACATTATACAGAGAGGAAAAAACAGACAAGCAAAGAAGAAAGAAATGGGGTCATTTCTAACATAAATCTCATTCACAATCTCCATTCATGCAAAAGAAGGTGCTTTGTTGTTATGGTTTCTGAAGTGTCCCCCCAAAACCTCATGCAGTCATGCGGTGGACTTCTAGAGTTCGTGATTAACTCATGATCCACTGGGATTATGGGTCTGAGTACTGCTGGGATTCCGGGTGTGTGTGCTACACCCAGCCTGGGGCAGATAAGGCGGGGAAAGACTTGCTCTCCACTGCCGTTGTTGCTGCTGCTCCTCCCATTTGCTCTCACTGTGTTGCTGTTCCACCACCATGAACTGCTGCCCTCTGCCATGCTCTGCTCTGCCTTGGAGCCAGCTTTGCACGGACTGAAACCTCCACAAACTGTGAGCACAGTAAACCTTTCCTTCCTTATTCCTTATTCTTCCAGCAAGGAGAGAAGAGTAACTGAGACAGTTGTGTCTCTTTCTTCATTGTGCAGTTCTGGCACTCAGAGATGGAGAAAAGAAGCAGGTCTGGGCCTAGTCTGCATGTCCAGATGAGACCCAAAAAGGTCATGACAACTTCTCCTTAAATAAAACCCAAAGAGATCCCTGGATAGCAAAGATTTTTTCTGCCCTGCCAAATGACTAGAAAACAAGAGAGAAAGTTGGGAACCTCCAACCTTAACTTCTTTATTGCCAAGGTCAGGTGACTCTCCTAAAATTAAGGGCCCTGGGCAAAGAATCCAGTATTATTTTTGTTTATTCCTGCAATAGGGTAGAAAAACATTCGGTTGGGGTGGGGTGGCAGAGGTCAATCACGAAATCTCTCTAGAGGATCTCTAGCACTTCCAGGGGTCCTCTGGTCAGCTCCCATGACTGACCAGTGCATCCAATGGGTTAGTGCCGAGCCCAGCAAGATCGAGGCAGCCTAAGGACTCCTCCTGCCACAGCTAACACTCTTCATTAACTGCAAGCTACCGAGGTACTCAAGGTGACAAAGCGGCTACAAATGAACTTCCCACTCAGGGTCATCGGTCTTTGTTTAGCTCCCCACGCCACAGATAGGAGTTCTTCTTTGCAATTTATAAGCGAGTAGCTCAAGATTATGGCCAGAGTCCATCAGGTCTGAGACTGACCACCCTATAAATACTACTGTGATCCTATTCTCTGGAAAACAGCTTGTTTGCCACCTGCCGCCTCCTGTCACCTGCCAGCACCTCCTGCTGCCCCCACAGTTCTCACACCTGCTTCTTCCTTACCAAGTGGGCCTCGCAGGGAGCCCTTGCAGGACTAGCCTCATGTTGACCTCAATTCTTTCACCAACAGGAAGTGATCCTAGGGGATACTCATTAGAGCTTATTAGAGCACAGAATGCATTAGAGTTTCTTCAGCAATTTGCTACGTACATCTGTTATTTTTTGCTCCCCAGTGATAAGGCACTTTATGGGCAAGAGCTGTCTTCTTTATTGTTTTAGATTCTTCTTCAGGAAATTCCAACCATAATTATCTACCAGATCGCAGGGCATACAGTTTTTAAAATTGAATCCCATGTCTGGTTTGGCAGGTTCTCACTAATTTTACACTTCTGTGACATTAGCTACTCCGATGACTGACTCACTGTTACAAACAGGTATTTCTCATAGCCCTGAGAAGCAGCCAAACACTGCGTTTAGATCACTAATCATTCCCTTTATTCTCACCGCCCACCACCCAATCTTGGTATAAAAATTCATAGATCTTTTTGTTTTGTTTTTTTTGTGGTACCAGGGATTGAACTCTGGAATTCATAGATCTTTTATAAAAAGATCTGGTGGCAACAGAGGTCAGCAGTGAGAGTTTTGAAGCACACACCGAATGTTTCAGAAATTCTCTGTGTCGGCTGTTTGCTCCCGGCACCTCTGTCCAGCACTCTCTGGTTCCCCTGGCTTCATGCAACTGACATGTACTCTCCTTATTAAATTCTAGCTTTTATGAATCCAGTGCGGCCTTAAAAATGTAACACTGCTCTGTAATATTGCTGAGATGCCCCACTGAGACCTGACTTGCCTTTCTCCTAAGTTCAAAGCAGTGGTGGCCCAAGCTGGTTTACTAGACTGTACCATTATTTCCTGTGGTTTAGACAACAAGGAAATCAGCATATAAAAAGGCAGGAATGCTTGGAAGGCACACCCAACACGCAGTGGGAGGGAAGCTGAACTTGCTATTACTATGTTTCCTAGGCCTGGGGTGGGGCTGACATAATTCCAGGCTCTTTCTTCTGCAGCCAGCCAGTGGGGCTCAGTCTCAGGCCCCTAAATGTGCGCAGCAACTCCAGATGTCATCACCTTCTCTCAGAGCAGTTCTCAGCCACTCTCAGAGCTTCTGGGAGGTCTTAGTGCGAGGCATCTCACGCCAGTGATCCCTGTCTGTGACTGCAGATGGCACTGGTAGCCTCAAATCGAGCCTTTTCTTTTTTTTTTTAATTTATTTATTTATTTATTTGTTTGCTTGTTGTGTTTGTTTCTTTATTTATTTATTTTGTGGCTGGCTCAGCCTGCCCTGGTGGTGGCGCTGGCGCAGCATGTGGTGCCGGGGATCAAACTGCAGTCCCCGCAGTTGCCTGAGCTTTCCTACGCAGGCGCTCCAGACCACTGAACCATCTCGCCGGCCCCAAAATCGAGCCTTTTCTAAAGAGGCTCTCAACTCTCAGCCTCTGGGCTTCCCTCCCCTCAGGCTTCTGCTGTTTTTCTGTCCCCTCTCTCAATCAATTAGTAGCAGCAGTCACTGCTTCCCTCCCCACCCCCAACACCAATAGCTTCAACTGGCCTGGAAATCCAATATGGTTCCCCAACAGAAAGATTCTCAGAACCACGCCCTCCTCCCTTTCACCCTTCAGACACTGGCCTTCGGCCTTGCACACCTGCATTGAAATCATTTTGTTTAAATCAGGATTGCACTGGCAAAAGGAAAACAGAAACAAAATTGAAAACAAAACAAAACAAAAACCCACCAGAAGTCTGAAAAAAACTGGAATTTTCTTCCACGGAGTAGCTGAATAAATTACATGTTTAGTCTGTGAAGCTGGCATTCAACGTGGGACTCAATCAACAGATCAAGCCAGCACACCGTCTGTGATGAACCATTAAGCGAAAAGAAAAAAAGTCATAGAGTAAAAAATTATAATAATCCTATTTTTAGAAAATTCTACTTACATTTCTGTAAGCAAGGAACAGCGAGTTCACATGGGCAGAGCATAATTAAGCCCTATAAACCTAAGTGTCCACTTATTCTTAATTTTCTTTTCAGTTGTGACAACATCTATAAAATTTATCAGCCTAATCATTTTCAAGTGGCCTGGACAGTGCCACTGAATCTGTCTAGCTCCTAGCAACTCTCCTTTCTATCTTCTATATGAATTTCACTGTTCTAGGTACCTCCTATCAATGGAAGCGCACCTAGTTTTACAGTAAGAGGTAAAGAAAAACTACCCAAAACTTAGTAACAAGGTAAAAGGAGGAATGTAGGTTCTTTCAGTGTTGCTCTGGAGCATTCCTCAATAGCTTAGCAGGGATTAGCTCATTATCCAGTGGAACAGATCAGTGTTTGACCAGCTTTTTATCAGTGATTAAAGGTTCAGACTTGGCAAGTTAATGTCAGCTTTGCCCAGAGGAGACGCAGGTGATTTCCGCCTTGCGTTACAGTCCTGTTGCAGCCCTTAACAGGTGCTCTAGCTCTCCAGCCAGCTCCACCTCACACTCCTCCCTGAAGGCCTGTGTGACCTGTTCCTTCAGGTGTCCTTCAAGGCAGCTTCTCCACCCTGCTGCTTCTGTCACTACTGAACTGAATAAATCCTTGACACATCCTCACCCAACATCTGTATGAGTCACAGATTTAACTTTTTAAAAGTATATTGACAAAGGTGTTACTCTTTTTAGCCAAAAAAAGTAAATACAAACATTAAACACATTTAAAAAATGATTTTATATTAACAGTTATAACAAATATTTATAATTGGCAGCACGAAGTTAGATAGGGGTGAAAACAGAACAGTGTTTCAGTGGCATGAACAGGGCTCCAGAAACAACTACACTGTCAACCTTCTAAAAACAGCAGCTACATTGTACGTTCTAATAAATCCATCTCTGTGCAACGCCATCTGGCTGTCCAGCAGGTCATACTGCTAAGCACTTAGCAGAATGGGTTCCACTTACGATCCTGTCCAAAGGTGTATCCGAGGGAAATCAGACCTTTCTCTGGCCACAGCAGGGAGCATGCACCTCTTTGCTGTGCCACTTCTGTTGGGCTTTGATCCATTTTCGTAGTTAACAGAGGGTAAGGATGGGTTACACCATGACCAGTGTTGCAGTGTAGTTCTGGGCAACACAAGAACTTTACTGGGAAACCAACAGCACTTGGCGGGGTCCTTTTTCTCTTTGCTAGGACAGGTATTGGTTGTCTTCCACTCTGCCAGTGATCCATTGTAGGGTACAAGGACTTCTTCTGAACTTGCCCCATGATGCTGGGGTCCAAGACCTGCGTTATTCACTTTTATTTCTGAGGATAAGGACCATGTGTCCCAGAAATGCTACTTTACCCTTGGTGAGATCAAAACCTTGTTCTGCCCTGCCTGGAACAGCACATCCTTGCCCTCTCCCAGGATGCCAAGTGTTAGAGATATGGCAGGTTGGGTAGACCAGAACTCCCAAATATTCCATTTATGGATTGATACCATCTATGTTACTATCTTTTATTCTAATCAAATTCCTTAAAAAATTATTTCATCCCAAGTGTATTACAATCATTAACCTCTTTCTTTATAAATATTATTAAAGTATACTTCAATACCACCTTCTCAACTACCAAAATTCTATTCCAGTGAGGGGGGGCTGAGTCGATCCATTTTTGTTCAGAAACTCAGAGCAGTGTGTTTGAAACAACCACCCAATGTAGCTTGGAAGGCAACACACTACAGCTTGGGGCCCAAAATAGCCGCAACAGAGACTCATCAACAATAATGTGAGGGGGCAGTTTCTTGCCAGAAATAACTTCTGCTAATGCATTATCCTGGAAGCAAATACCAAGATTCGAAAACATATTTTAATAGCTTTTCACATTAAATTTGAAACACACAGCAAAATCAATGATCATTTCTGAGTAAGAAGGTACTTATAAGCTCAACTAGATGACAAACCGAGATGCCAAAGCAAGGCATTGGAGGAGGTGTAGTTAGTTCAGGGCTCGAATTTACAACAATAAGGACACTGGTTGGAGAGGAATCATTTCAGAATCTCTATTAATAAAATTTTTAAAAGCATATTGTTTGTTTTTAGCACTTATGAAACTTCATTGCAAACAATATTAATTATAGACTGCTTAAGAAACAGAGACATCACTTAGAACAATAGCTCATTAAATTCTTCCACCATAATTTAGTGTTAGGCACTAAGGCTGACAATGGGCCCAAGAAGAACTGCTGGCTGCCTATACCTAAAAGGCCAGATGTGCCTAACCCCAGGACAGAGCTCAAGGTCGCCCCAGGCCAACTTTGAATTTTGGATTCATAGGCCAATTTTACTGAGGTTTCTACCCGCTCTCATCTTTTTTTCTCTTTTCAGTCTCCAGAAGGCACTGGTGTATCTGGACCTTTAATGAACTCCCAAATACCAAAGAATAAGCTCCAGAGATGGTCATATGCACCCATAAGCTGGCCCTACAGAAAACAGGCAGACACAGATCCATCACCATAGGACAGAGTTTGCATGGGAATCTAGGAGACTTCCTAATAAGCTCCTTCATATTAATGTAAGAACAGTACTTCAGTCTAGCAGCTTGCCTGCTCTGCTCTGCTCCACCAAATGTTCACCTGACCGGCCCCAGACACCAATACTTGCCTCCAGCCAAACCGATTCCCCTATTCCACAACCTCTCTAAGTTACTCTCACTCTCTGCTGGTGCCAGCCCCCTGCCTCCCCAGTCTAAGTGGTCTACTTGAGTTTAGCTTCCAACTTCTCTTCGTACCCCCCACTTCTATCCACACCCTTGGGCTCTAGAACAACTATTAACAGCTGACTCTTAATCTGATCTCTTGTAACACTCCATATGTTACCAGTGTAATTATCTCCTCTCCATCTCAAGTTTACTGAAGGCAAAGATGGCTTTGTGTGCTATTTTCTAACTTCCACTACGCTTAGAAAAACAGAAGCCTGCTGACTTTCTCCTATTCCAGTCTGCTTTAAGTGAGGCTGGTGTGTGGACTTGGGTTCTGTCGGCCTAGAACAAGGTAAAGGGCACTTGGATCTGATTCAAGCTACCGTCCTGTCTCTTCCACTGAAAGTACCTAATTGATACCAATGTAGTACTGCCAAAATAGTACAATTCCACCTATCCAATATCTTTAGTCTCATGAAACTCTTGAACTTCTAACAACCAAGACTGGCCACAAACAACAGCTCATGAGACAATTTCTGTTCATAGGCGCCCTGTACAGAGTCACACCAGGCTCTGTTGAGCTTAGCAATTACCTCTAAGAGAGACAGTAAGACTGCCATGAGTTATGTGTGCCAGAATTTAAGGTCAATGAAAAGAACAGGACCACAGGCAGCAATGGGAATAATTAGAGGAATAGAAAGAATATGAAAGTAGATAGAATTAGGATTAAGCCTGCCCCCAAAAAGTCAGAGTAATAATGGTCTCCAAGTTTATGGTAGGCTATTTCAAGGAAATCGATCATCAACTCTTTTCCATCTAAGCAGGAAAAATGGGGCAAAGTTTATTTAACATGGACTAAAAGGTTACAGTTAGAGCCATGAAGGTGACTGCAAATGAGAGGAGCTCCTGAAGGAGGCTGGTCCATACTTTCTGTTAGAAAATCCTGAAGGTAGAATACAGGCCTTGTTAACTTACCCAGGATAGCTGGCATGGGCGCACTGTGGACATGGGCAGCAGAATGCCATGTTCTTGGCCCATACATCTAGGTCAAGTTATGAATTACAGTTGAAAGAAACAAACATCCAGATCTCGGTTTTAACCACTTTCCAAAGTTCTATTTCAGAAGTTAGATAGTTCTTACAAAAGTAGATAATACAATTACACTTAAAATAGTATAACCGTATTCATGCACAGAAAACTTTGAGTCTGTGTCTTTAACCCCCTCACCTTTCAATAGTCACCCATTTGATCCATAAAGATCCCTGTGCCTTATACATGCATGCGTTCTCTGTAGAATGATACTGATCTCATAACCACCACCCAAAATCTATGAACAGCACTACAGGCGATAGGATGGTGTTTTTCAAACTGTTTCATAGAATTGAGTCTCTAACATATACTAACCCTTGGAAAACACATCCTACATCACTTCATTAGAAGCTCTAGTCTGAATTTTCTAATAGAGTTAGAGAAATATTTAAATAATTTTATTTATTTATGGAATTTTGTGACAGACTGAACTATAAGAGGAGAAAAGTGTTATAAAAAGCTACCAAAATATCATTTTTCCATACTTTCAAGCACATAGGGTTCACGTTAACAACAACATCTTCTATTAAAACATTACACTATATGAGTTTCTGTAGCCATACCTCAAGAGATAAATTCACGCTATCCACTTTTTAAAAAGTTGACACACACATGTTCAGAAGTCTTGTAAAGTGATGTGACTATAAATAACATACAAACTAGCTCTATGTTTGAAAAGGAATAAAGCTACAATTAATGTTTAAAGTGCCATTTTTTAAATGATAATAGGAACATCATGGTTCCACTCATTTCTAGTAGGAAATGTGAGTCCAAATTAGTTATTAACCCTAGTTCTAGCTTGGTCCTCACCACCCATGGCCTTGACCCAGGCAGCCCCAGCCCTGGCCCCATTGAGCATGTTCCCCACTTATTCTATTGCTGGGAAGTTTATTAAGTCCTGTGGAATACACATGCTTTCGTGTTTATGTCTTGTCCCCTCCTTGGCAATACAGCCAAGCCACTGAGCTCTAGGTGGCCTCTCTCCCTCTCTACACCTGGTGTCTGGGCCCTCACCTGAACCCACTCTGCTGTCTGCTTTGGTTCCACTCATAAGCAGCTCGCTTCCCCACAGACCACAAGTTCCTTGGGAGGTAGTTACTGTATCCTACTTACATCTCATAGCCCCCATCTCAGCGAGTGGATAGATGGCAGATGCTGCATAAATACGACACATGTGAAGATGTGAAGTGAATCAAGGTCAACATGCTAGGCTAACTTATACAGAAATGAAGTGACTTTGAGTAAGTATGAATGGAAATCTGCTCTTTGGATTAATGAGATCCATTTAGTTGACTTTTACTTCAATGAGGCATTAGGTGGTTATTTTTCATCTTTTATAAGTCAGCTCACATATCTCTTCTCTAAGAAGTGGAGATAGGTGGGAGAGCCTTTCCTGACCACTGGCCACTCCCCTGAGCACAGAGGCCTCTTTGGGGCATGGTCCCACCACTGCTGCATTGCCATCTTTGTTCTTTTACATCACCCACCACAGCTATGAATCACACTTCTATGACTGTTTGAGTGTCTGATTAACAGCTCTCTGAAGACAGTGATATATCTAATTTACAACTTAATCATACCTAACTCATCTGTGAGTGCCTAAGTACTCAAAGCTTTTATTAACTAAACAAATGCTTATGTTTTGTTCATAATTTATATAACACCCTAGATTATACAGGGTTTTCCTCTCTCTCTCTCTTTTTCTTTTCGGTGGTACAGGGATTGAACTGAGGACCTTACACTTGCCAGGCCCTTAAGCAGCTGAGCTGTCTCCCCAACAAGGGTTTTCCTCTCTGATAATCCTTTGATTTCATTTGTCCATCTTTTTTTTTTAAATTTTATTTATTTATTTGTTTGCTTGTTTTGTTTGTTTATTTATTTTGTGGCTGGCTCAGCCTGGCCTGGTGGTGGGGCTGGTGCAGCATGTGGTGCCAGGGATCGAACTGCAGTCCCTGAAGTTGCCTGAGCTTTCCTAAGCAGGCGCTTTAGACCACTGAACCATCTCACCGGCCCTTGTCCATCTTGAACTTATGAGTGAAAAGATAAATTGTATTATTAAGACTGACATGACTATAACCATCCTGAGTTGAAATTCCCCAGAGTAGCCCTACTAATTATTCCAGCACAGCTTCACAGTACACTACAAAGAGGCTAGAAACCACATTTATACTCATATGAAAGCAAGATGAAACAATGAAGGAGAAAAAAACCAAAAACACCATCACAACAATAAAGAGAGAGAGAGAGCGCCAGACAGCTAGAGAGAATGAATATAAAAACAAAAAAGCCCCACTTCCAACTTCGTATCTGCTATCATGGGCAGACAGTATGTGTAGACACAGACCTGATCCACAGTGATTTATCCCAGCAAGCTGCAGTAGCTTTTTTGGCAGGGTACTGGATAATCTCAGAGAGCCTGAACCTTATGGTTGAGACCAGACTCGCTCAGCCTGCAGCCACCAGTGTGTTTGCCTGAACCCAGCTGGGAGCCGCTAGATGGAACCCATAGCAGCTCTGAGTTCTGAGCTCAGCTGGCCTCTCTCCATGATGGCTCTCAGCCAATGGCCCTCTTGCATGGGCCACTGAGCCCTCAGCTAGTCACCTCCTCTGCTGCATCTCTCTGTGGAGTGTTCTGGGGCTGGCAGCAGTCAGCCTGGGTCTGCAGGTGTGGACTGCTCCTCTACCACAGTGAGTCCCTCACAGTGCCTACCACAGTGAGTCAGGGAGAAGGCACCACCAGGTAACTCCTCCTTCTTCATTGAAGTTTCTTTCTCCACTCTCTCCTTGGGCTGCAACTCACACTTCAGATCCTTCCTGGGTACAGAGGCCCCACTTCCCTCCTTCTCGTCTTCCCCACATTGCTATATTCCAGTGTCTGGACAGGGACTCACAGAGGCTCTTCCTCTGCTGCCATGTTGGTGCTCCTCAAGCCAGCGCTTACATGATACTTTTATTTTCTTCTTAAGAGTACAAAGGATAGAACCATGGAGCTACATTCTCATTCCTTTTTAAACTTTACTTTCAGACAGGGTATCGTTTAGTTCATCGAGCTGACTTCACACTTGCGATCGTGCTCCCTCGGCCTACCATGCCCACCTTATATGACATTTTTCAAATTTGCAAGCAAAAGCTCATTAACACAGTGTAATTAGCAGCAGACCAATTTCACCATAATATTCAACAGTTGTTCCCCTAGACAGCACACTTATAAGATGTCAGCCTGACTCCTAATAACAACAGGCAAACTGACTCATCAGAAACAAATGCCAGCATGGCATCGGGGCGGGATGCCCACGTCTGTCCCATCTCACTCACATACTGCTTCCACCAGTGCTTGCTGTTGTTCCATTCTCTCAACTCTTATTTCCTTAATTTAAAATAAAACCATCCATCTTTTAAATGTATTTAGTACAGGGTCTTACTACAGGGTCTCACTATGTAGACTGAACTTGTAGCGATCCTGTTTTCAGCCTCCCAAGTGCTGGGATTACAGGCGCATGCCACCACGCCCTGTTTCAGTCACCATCTCGGTGTGCCCCGGGGGGAGGGTCAACATAACACGCTGGGGATCAAACCCCAGCTGCTGTGCTCTGCCTAAGCACTAAGTGGGTGCTCTAGTCTGCTGAGCTACCTGGCCAGCCCCCATCCCATTTTTATTAAATACAATTATTTTAAAAGGCAAACTTACTAGTGGGAGAATACCTCCTGGTAAAGCACTTGTCTCTCATGTGTGAGGCTCTGGGTTTGCTCCCCAGTGTTACCAAATAAATAAATAAATAAATAAACAAACAAACAAACAAATAAATAAAAAGTAAGGGCAAATATATTCCACTAACATAAATCCAAGGCTAGTGTTACTCCCCTGTATATAATAAAACTATAGAAATAAATACTACATGATATAATTAAATTTAAGCTATGATATAGTTTCTGTGGACCTTAACGGTGTTCTTTCTTTGCAATACAGACTGTGAGCTTCACAAAAACTTGGATTCAGAAAAGTGATTGAAGAGAGAATATTCTTGGTTGAAAATTCTTGTGTTTGTATTCTTATGTTTGGAGACCAGGTGTCGTAATGCACACCTGTAATTCCACGACTCAGGAAGCTATGGAAAGAGAATCACTACAAGTCTGAAGCCAACTTGGGATCCACAGTGAGTTTAAGACCAGCCTGAACTACATAGTGAGACTGTCTCAGAAAACCAACACAAAACACCTGCCCCCTCTCTTCTGCAGTTTTATCAGTCTTCCAGCTGAGCCACAAAAGAACCCATAATAACCGTTCTGCCTGGGTGAACCCAGGTGAGAAAGCAAGTGGTTGAAGCAGGAAAGAGTGAGGGGCAGGGAGCAGGAGCTTCCAGGAGCAGCCTTCCCAGCAAGCTCTCTGGCCTGCGGGCTCTGCCAGGCAGAGCCAACAACCAGGGACAGATGTCTTCACTTGCACTCTTCAGAAGACAATAGCCCTGTAGCAACCATCTGAGGACGTGTCGTAGTAGGGATGATAGATCTTTTGCATTAGTTATGCCATTAGAAATATTTGCTAACATTCAAGTCCTGGAGAAATGGCTGTTCATTTGTTTCTTTATGGTGCACCTGCCAGGTGAGGCACTGTTCTAGGTATTGTTACAAATAAAACTAAGGATAATCTCTGCCTCAAAGAGGTGAAGATAGACGAATAAAATATGATAAATAATTATAGGTGCTAGAGAAAAAAGGATAAGGAAGAGCTGCAATATGAGAACAGTGGATATTTCATGTAGGACAGTTCAGAATAGGCTCACTGAAGATGGAAAATTGGGCTAACCAGTCTTCCTGCTCCCTGGGCCTCCCCTCCCCCTTGGTGTTTTCTAAATACCCTGGAATGTGGTGTCCAGCCTTGTGCCTTACCTGGTCTACACTGAGTGAAGAAAATGCCGTGGCCCATACAAAATATAGTTAATCTGTGTGAGTAATAAAATATTTTAAGCTATTACATTATTTTACAAAATCACACAAGCCAAACTTTAACTATTAAATAAGAAAACATATATAGCAGCTTAGCGATAAGCACGTGTCTTCACAGTTGCATACATGTGCAGAAAGGTTAAAACACTGTTTCCAGTATCAGTAATTGCTACATTTTACTCTCCCAGCTGCCCAAGCACAGGCAGCATCAGATCACAAGCGGTGGGGGTAGCAGGGCACCGTTCCACCTTCTCTCGTGGTCTCCACAGTCTGTGCTTGAGCACTGCAAGGTGGTGTCATAAAAAATTACTAAAATCACATAATAATGATAAAAGTGTATGGGATTTGGGCTGCGTGAGTAGTTATCCAGGGCTACACATCACCCAGGAGCCACGAGTAGGATTCACCTGCACTTAGAACTTTCTAGAAGAATATAATAGATCTAGGGTAATACTCTGAAAATTACTCAAGAGAAACAACAATTGTAATGACTAATCAACAAAAGGAATAATAAAAATACAGTATATAATTAAATGATTGCAGTTTACATTTAAGAACTACTTAGAAGTGCCGGGCATTGATTATTTATCCCTCCTTAGAGGGATTATTCCACACAGAGAAAAAGCCGGCAGGTTTACCACATGACACACCACATGACAGGTTTACCATATGACAAATAGAAAAGAGTACAGTGAATTTGTTTTCCTGTTTCTTATCCACACAGGGTATCTGACACATCTTTGGAGAAGACAAGAGGGTATGCTGACCCATCACATCACTGGAACAGCATCCCAGGATGAACGGAGAGCATCAAAACAACTCCTTCAAGTTAGCAGGCTGATCGCTGCTAATGGACAAGAAGGAAAACAAAACAGTTGAGAACTGAAGACAGAACTCCTCCGCCCAGTTCCTGCAGTCACGTTCGACTCCCACTGGGCTATTATAAGAAGTAGCAGAAGCCTTTGTGATTGCCTTTTCACTTAATTATGGAATCCACCTATCAATTAAACCACTTGCTTCATCTTAGTCCCAGATGGGCATATTTCCCACCGTGATAGATGATTCGACTTCCTTTAGAAACTAACATTCCCTGGTTTTCAGTTTCTACCTTTTACTGTGTCCCTGAGACATTTCTCACACAGCCATAGAGCTTCAGCTACCACCCAGATGCCAGACATTTGGAAATCCTTCCACATGTAGATCAGTATCTCTAGAGTGCTAAGTCTCCCACATCCTGGATGTGCCATCTGACTTAACCAAACTGACCGTATGGTCTCTTGCCCCAGGACTGCCTAATCAAGTGCCCCTACCTTTCAGTTGGTGGCAACTCCATCCACCCACCCATGCAGTTCAACAGGAAACCTGCATCGCTTCTTCCGTTCAATTAGTTACCACGTCCTACCCATTTTAAGTGACTCCTAACTCTTCCTAGTTTCTGTTACACTGATTGCTACCTTACATTATGTCTACCTAGAATACCATGACAACTCCTTTGCGGTTCTCCCAGCCTCCACTCTGTTCTACACATCTCCCCATCTCAGTAACATTACTCTCAACATCATATGTGTTGTTATTTATATGTGTCTTCAAATAGCTCCTGAGTTCTTCAAATGCAAACATGGCAGATTATCTCCTTTCATTTTCTTTCTTTCTTTTTTAAAAATGTATTTGGCTGTTGCAGGGTCTCGCTATGAAGCTCAGATTCATGGTAGTCCCCACGTTTTCAGCCTCCCCAGTGCTGGGATTACAGGCGTGCGCCACTACGCCTGGGCTTTGGCTGACTTAGCCCACCATGGGGCTGGCACAGCATGTGGTGCCAGAGATCGAACTACAGTTGCTGTGCTTGCCTAAGCAGGCACTTTAGTCTGCTGAGCTATCAGGCTGGTCCTCGCAGCCCTTTTTATTCTTTCTTTTAGGAAAAGGTCTTACCAGACAGGAGGCTGCAGGCTCTTCTAGGAAACTACCCTAATTGACTCACAGAGTGGAGGTCTTAAGGAACACGGGAGTCCTGATCTGATAGGGATAGAGGGAAAAAGAGTCTTCACAGAGGAGGAAGAAAAACCAGGATGGGCCTAGAAAATTCAGAACAAGTATGAAAAATGGCCCTGGTCTGTACTTTGTGTTCAATTTTTCTGTAAACCTATCTGAAAATGAGTCCTTTAACTAAAAGGAAAGAAAGGAGGAGGGAGGCCAGAGCGGGGAGGGATGGAAAAGGGAAGAAGGAAGGAAGGAAGGAAGGAAGGAAGGAAGGAAGGAAGGAAGGAAGGAAACAAGGAAACAAGGAAGGAAGGAAGGAAGGAAGGAAGGAAACAATCAATCAAGCAGGGCTGAGGGAGGACTGCCCAATGAGACATTTTTCCATTGCAGATGGCCTGATAACACTAAAGCAGTTGTAGCCTAATCCATGCCAGTCCCTGTTATACTTTCTCTGCGTTACTCCAGGCATTCAGCAAAATCTACTTTCGACCTGCTATCAGTGGTACATTGGGAAATAGAGGAAGGGAATGGCATCCAGGACAGGATGAAGCAACGAAAAAGGCTTAGCGCTCACAAGAGAAGACTAGAAGTTTAGTGTAAAGATGGACAGGAGACCACAGGAATGAAAACCTCATTGACACTGTGCTACCCAATATGGTAGCCACTACCCATCTGTGGTTACTGAGCACTTGAGACGTGACCAGCCCAGATAAAGACGTATTAAGTAGGAAAAAGTCAAATACCTCAATACTTTTTATTAAGTATATATTGAAATAATATTATATATATATATATATATATATATATATATATATATGGTTAAATAAGATATATCACGAAAATTAATTATACTTGTTCTTTTCAGTTTCAAGATAGCTATTAAAATATTTGGAATTACATGCATAGTTTTACCCCATATTCCTATTGGGCAATGCTATCTTAGACTGTTAGAGGAAGTCAGAGCTTTTCTATAAAGAACTTAACCTGCTTTAGAAAATTAAACCTGCTTTGTTTGGATGTTAAAGAAAAGGGTGAACCTAGGAAGACAGGACACAAGACAGTGGAGAATGACAGATTAAATGAGAGAAAAATACAAATTTGCAAGGATAGATGACATGCTCATTTTACTAATATTTTGATAAATCAAAAAACAATACTTGTGCCGACCAGTTAGCTCAGCAGACTAAAGCGCCTCTTAGGCAGGCACAGCGACTGGGGTTCACTCGCTAGTGTGCCTTGCCAGCCCCGCCCCCGGGGCACACTGAGACACAACTGAGACTGGGCAAGGTGGTGCGTGCCTGTAACCCCAGAGCTTGGGAGGCTGAAAACAGGAGGATCACTATAGTGAGACCCTGTAGCCCTATACTAAATACAATAATAATAATAATAATAATAATAATAATAACAACAACAATAATAATAGTAGCAGGTGCTCTTCAGTAAAAATTCAACTTGTCTGGGACACATGTATAATGCAAAGCAAAGTGTACATTCCAGTCTTCTATCACATATAAATTACATTTGGTCCTCAGTTTTAAACTAGAAGAGATAAAAAAATAAACAACAAAGCATCCAACCTAAGCAACATGGAAGAATGTGTACTTGAATACCTGGACATATTGAAAACAGACTGCCCAGATATGAGAAGTTTCACTAGAAATATCAAATACATAGATGTACGCAACCAGGCAACAGCTTTCTCTTTGACGCCCTACTCCAGTACCTCTGGCTGTGCAGTGCACACACAGCTGGTTATCTGTACACAGAATCTGCAAACCCCAGCCCTGGAGTGGCCTAAGTCTCTTTACTTTGTAGATAAAGAACGCTGAGCCACAGACATAAGACACTTGCTGAAGTCGCCATGCCACAGCAGGATGCCAGCCCTGTGGCGTGACCGCACCTTTCCATCCTGGGTGCCTCTCTAGTGTCTCTTGGTGACTAACTTAGATTGTCTAAAAACTTGTTTGGTCATCACTCTTATTCAGAAGGGAATCGAGGAGGATGAATATAATAACCTTTATATACCAGGTAAACTGCATCATTTAAAAAAAAAAAGAAAAGTATTTGGTACAGGGTCTCACTATGCAGCTCAGACTTGTAATGATTCTCTTGTTTCAGCCTCCCCAGCACTGGGACTACAGGGGTGCACCACTGCACCTGGTCTCTGTGGCCAGGGCAGTGTGCCCAGGGCCAGGGCCAGCATGGCATGTGGTGCTGGTGATCTAGCCCTGTCCCTGCATTTGCCTAAGCGGGCACCTAGTCCACTGAGCTATCTCACCGGCCCTACATCATTTGGTTTTAACACTTTATTGTATATATTCAAGGTCTATAGTATGACGTTAAAAGGTATGCAATAATGACATTTTATAGAAAAGTGGTTACTGGACTGGAACAGGTAAACATCTCCATCAGCTCACAGAGCTATCCATTCGCCCTTCCCAGTGGCAAGAGCAGCTCTGGCTATCATTTAGCAAAACACCTGGCTGTGACACACTAACCATCCTCACACGGAGAACAGCAAGCTCAGTTGTAGGAGCCAAATGTCTTTCTTCTCTTCCCCTCCCCCTCCTCCTCCCCCCTCCTCTCCCCCTCTTCCTCCCCTTCCCTCCCCCTCCCCCTCCTCCCCTTCCCCTAAGCTTCTGATGCTGATGCTTTCTCTCTCTCTGGAAAAGTTACTCATCGCAAAGTTTCTACACTCACAGAAGCAAATAGCCATAGACCTTAGAAAAGCTCCCCTTCCCTTTTTATCAATCTTTGAGGGTAGGTAGCCTGGGTCCATTTGAGAGCCTCTCTGGCTGTGGACAGGAGGTCTGGGATGACAGTGCCTAAGATTCTCAAAATGAAACCCTGTTTCCAGAATGTCTCAATTACTCTTCTCTCATTGCTGGGACAAATACCTGACACCTAAAATGAAGGAAGGAAAGGTTTATTTAGCTCACAGTTACTGGAGGTTTTAGTTCATACTTGGCCGGTTCCAAGGCAGAAGGACACTTGGCAGGGAACGGCAACAGGGAGAGTCTGTTTCTCTGTCTCTCTTATATTACATTCAGGTTCTCTGCCTCAGGCTGGGTGCAGCACTCACACCCATAATCCCAGCAGTACTGAGACCCATAATCCCATCCATGGATTACCCATAATCCCAGTGGATCATGAGTTAATCTCAAACTCTAGAAGTCCCCACCCCATGACTGCATGAGGCTTTGGAGGGACAACTAGACACATACCATAACATTCTGCCCCTGTACCTCCAAAGTCTTAGGCACATCCATTTGTGCAAAAGACACAGAGATAGGTGGCGACTATGTGTAGACAACAGAATCAAGCTAGAAACAAGCTCAAGGCCTCGCCCTCCCTACCATCTCCTCCTGCCATGCGTATTCACATTCTGAGCTATGCAGACGTGCCCTTAGCTCAAGGAGCCTGTTTCCACAGGAAACACAAACCACTGTCTTCCCCTTTGCTCCAGCCAGCCGAGCCCTGGCTCTGGAGTAATAGGCCAGCATGCTCCATACTGAAATGCAGACCATTTTGAGCCTGGAAGGAGGGCTTGTTTTGAGAAATCAACTCTGATTGACAGCTTTTTGGATGGGAGACATTTTTCTGCCTGGAGGCCTTCAAAATGTCAATTCTCTTAACACAGGAGAAAAAGAGGTACACAACGGCAGTGTTTCAATTATTCTTTTATATACATCAGCATATTCTAAAAATAGACTTCTCTTGCACCGTATGGGTCATGATTCTGTCTGGGTCTACAGGGCGGGTATCAAGGAAATAGCAGTAGTCAGTCCCACAAGTGACATCTGGCCACCACTAAGTGTTACAGATGCTGTCCATGTCCACCACATACAGAACTTTGTGCGATATCCTATCCCAAAACTGTTAGAAGTGCTGGTCATATATTTGCCATTCCAGTATTTTTATTATGTTTTATTCTTAGTAATTCTTTACTATCATGAAGACTTTTTCTTCGTTGATATTTTTGTATACACAATGCTAATTCTCACTTCTCAACACATATGCACATGCATGCACTCACACACACACACACACACACACAGAAAGAGAACAAACAGAGACTAAGCACCCAATATGGCCAGTTCTCCAGTCCTCCTGCAATGAATGGATGCTGGAACAAGGTTACTGTGCAGTAGGAATCTTTCATTTCAGAGTGAAACAACTAGAAGGTACAACACACAGAATCCCATTTTCATTGTTCTTTCATGGACTTAGTCACTCTCCCAGGATTAGGGACCTCAGTGAATACCCACAGGCCTGGGGACCACCAGTCTTGAGCGACCCAGTCTTTCCCCCAAGAGTTTCATCAAATCACAAATGGGGGGGGGGGTGTAAGTGAGTGCACACAGCTTGGAGATCGTTCATGCTATCATCTAGAGATGATGCCTGGCAGGGCATCGAGGGGACAGGTACTGCTTGTGACATACTACAAAGCAGGGACGTTGGGGGCACTGTACCTTTGCAGGTGAAGCACTTGATGTGGAAATGTTTGGTCTGGACCCGAAGCACTTCGCCCTTGCATGGCTCCCCACACTTATGGCAGTGAATGACAGGCTTCTCTGATGGGGGGTGGGGGTCCTGAGGGTGGGCCACTGAAAAAACAAAAGATCCGGGTTAGGTGCAAAGTGGTCCTCACGAGGATGCAGAGCTCCTTGCATCATCTGGACATCGTAAATGAGTCACATACTGATTCAACAGACACGCCCTGAGCAGCAGCCCTGCCCCGTGCCACAGGCATCAGGTCCACAGAGAACTAAGATAGCAGTGGTTTCACCAGTCCACTGGGACACCTGGGCTTGTGCCGCTGCGGAGCCCGATGCACTCTCTTCTGCCCCAGCTTCTCTAGGACTACACAACTGGGTCACGCAAGATTTGCAATCTTGTTTGCTTGTTTCAATATTCAGGGTTTTTTTTCTTGATACCAGGAATCAAATTTAGGATCTTGCACTTGCCAGGCAAGCACTGTGCCACTGAGCTATTACCCCTGCTTCAATATTCTTAAACATGCATTAGTAGTGTCTTTTTCTTGAGCTAGTATTTGCTATAGACTATAAGTTCCCTGAGCGTGGGAATCATTTCTTCAAGTGCCTGGATTATTTTCTTCCCACTTCTCTTCCTTTCTCCTCTCCAGCTTCTGTGATAGGGCAGAATCCCCCAGCACCAAAGAAGTACAGGGAGCACTTATTTACTTTGTTTTTTAAAAAGAGAATAAAAGATAAGAAAAAAAATTAAAAATGACACAGAATTTCAAAATATAATGATAGGAAATCAGCTATGGTTGTTACATTATATATTGTTATCTTCTGAGGAGTTGTTTAGCTTACGAGATACAAGAAAAATTGGTTAAAAAGTTAAGCATTAACTATTCCTTACAATAAATCATATATATATATAATTTTTATATATATATATATACATATATATATATATATATATATATATATATATACTTTCTTTGTCCTTTCCCTAGCAGTTCGTTTCCCTTGCACAGTATCTATTGTATCTTTTGAATTTTGTTTACTCTTTCAGGATCTTACACTAAGGAGACAATATGATGTTTACACACGTGGGTCTGACGTGTTTCACAAGCATAGTCCCTAGTTGCATTTATCTTTTTAATTAGCATGTCTTGGACACTTTCTGGTCAGCTTCACAAGAGATTTCCTGAGCATCGTTTGTAAACCTGGCCTGTAAGAGGTCTATTATGAGACCCCTGTCATGCATGCATGTGGCTCCTGGTATGCACACAGCAGGCAATAATTAACGCCAGATGTACCGTGAGACAATGATGCTAAGTGAAGCGATCAGACAAGTTAAATGCTGCATGGTTTTTCTCATAGGAGAATCCCGAAGTATAAATAATTTAAAGACAAAAGTAAAAGATAATAGGAAACAGGGAGCTAGATCATTTGCAAACAGGAAGAAAACCAAGAGTTGGGGGGCAGAGAGAGAGGAAGAAAGGAAAGTAAAAAGAATTAAGGTGCACCAAGTCCCGACAATGACTGTAATCATCCTGTGTCATATACAGGTATTAATTAGACCTTCTGGAAAATACTTAGGAGCCACGTGGAACTCTCTGAGCCTGTTGCCCTTTCCCATAAAGCAAAGGGGAGATGTCTAGGGTCTTTTCAGCTAAAGTCTCGTGGGGGAACTTTGGGGATTGTTCTGGTGGTTTCCAGGACCGTGCCTCCCTTTGGTGGCATCTTAGGTACACATCTTCAGTTAATCTTCAGCTTCTGCAGTCCCAGAACGCAAATAGGCCCTTTCTGTTATCAGATTCTTTTTCTGGTTTGGGTTTTACAGAACCTATGAGATATACACAAATGACAAACACCTAAAAGTAATCAGCTAACATCAAGAACAAGGATTTTTTTCTCAAGTGATAACATGGCACCAAGCCAGAGTAGGGGGCCACATACTGCTAAGATTCGATGTAGACAACGCCTTGGGGGCCAGGGGTGGTGGTGCACAAGTGCTATCTGTTAGCACAGCACTCTGGGAAGCTGAGGCAGGAAGTTGGCAAGTCTGAGTCTAGCCTGGAAAACATAGCTAGACTATTTCACAATTCAAAAAATAAAGAGCTGGGGATTTAGCTCCTGGTGAAAGCCCTGGGGCTCAGTCCCCAGTGCAGAAGGGAGCACCTTGTAGTAAGGGGCTCACTGTACCCGCAAGCATAATAGCTTGTTGTTTCTCCAAGACCTCTGGAATGCTCTCATTTCACGTGGAAAGGGTCCGAGCTCAAGACAGTCCAAATAATCCATTACCAGCGACATTCTGAGCAACAAGGTTCTTCTTGTGAAATCCGGCCTAAGAGCAGATGCAGTTTCGGGTCAAACACCCGATCTGCCCTCTCTGGACTGGGTCCTGGCCCCCCAGGCAAGGGCCAGCACTGCACTTCGCCGGCATTCCCTTATCTGCCCGCGGGGATCTCTCTGGAAAGCCTGCGTTTGCAACACAACTCAGCGTTTTCTAAAGGAATTAAGGAGGAACATGTTATGACCATTGACTCTGAAAGTGATTTGGATCAAGGACAGAAATATACTTGCCTGGACAATAAGAAAAAGTTTCACTTAAAAAAAAGTAGTTTCTGCTGCAAGTATTGGGAAACAGTATATGATTAAAAAAAACAAAAAACAAAAAAAAAC
>PVKN010010059.1:0-23063 GCA_004027915.1 Capromys pilorides
TGTTGCTCAGCAAGCTTTAGGTCTTGAACACTGAGGCCGAGAATGAACAACAGCAGTTAAGGGCGAGTCCGGCTCTGCTGTCAGAGTGGTCACAACTGCACACGCTGCATAGAGTCACCTAAGACCGTGACAGTTTCCATTTTTGCTAGTTACTTTTTCCCCAGTTCCAAAGCTCAACCTTGCTCCAGGGCCTGAGCCATGTTGCATCTTTAATCTTAACTTTATACAACACCATGACTTTAGGTAACAGCTTCTGTGTAGTGACTGATTTAAAACAAAACACTAGGTTTTTTAATGTAACTCATCCTAAAGTTAACTGGAACTGTGTGTCTTCCCTACCTCTTCTTGTGGAGTAAATTGGTGAGAAAGATCAGAAAGAAATTGGAAATTCCCTTGAGAAGGCACCTTGTCCCTTGAAATAATGTTCCACTGTCACTTTGGAGGAGAACATACCAGACCCAAAATGAAAAAGTGAGACCACAGTAGACTTGAGTGTTGCTTAGCCAGTTCCATTGTTCAGATCGAGGCACCAAGAGCCAGGACAGACTGGCGGTGTGCAGGTCACAGCCAGCATCAGCGGTGGCCTCGGCGCTTCAGTGTTAGATTTTTCTCTCATGTTTATGAGTTCTATAACCGCACAGAGTGAGAGCAGCTCGTCGTCCCACGAGAAGGACACTTCCTGCTGGGCCTTCTGTTTTTCCCTCAGTGTTGAACCAGCACCTCGATTTAGAGAAGCACATTTTCTGACTTTTTTTGTAAATATTTTTGTTCTTGTCTCAGATTTGAATTAAGTACAATATAGATCTTGATTTTAGAATTTCAGGACTAGAAATGATAATTTTCATTGTTTATTTCTCAGAAAGATGCTTAAAATTTTAAAGCTTTACCTTTATTCTGGAAGTCTTTCCTGTGGACATAGACAACTATATTCTTATTATTTATTTATTTTAATTAATTAATTAATTAATTTGGTCTTTTTTCAGCAGGGTCTCACTATGCAGTTCAGAGTGGCCTTGAGCTCACATTGTAGCCCAGGCTAGTCTTGAACTTGCAGGGATCCTCCTGCCTCCAGCCTCCCACGTGCTGGGATTATCAGTGTGTGCCGCCACGCCTGGCTCAGACAACAAACGTATTTTAGCTGTATATTTTAAAAATTCATAAACAATGTGAAAATGTACTAAAAGTAGTCCTAACTCTATAAGCAGATTGAAAGAAAAAAGACTGCTAAAATTTCCTGAGCCCCACCAGATGCCAGGTAGCCTATTAAACATGTGTAACACGCTGGCACATTGTCTAGAGGGACATCCTTCCTGAATATGATATCTGAATACATGATTTAAGGTAAATATATTATTGATTTATCGTGTGTGTGTGTGTGTGTGTGTGTGTGTGTATGTGTGTGTGTGTGTGTACTTGGTAGATTCTATAAGGTCCACACTGTCTCACTACCTAGATTGGACTCATAGCGATTCTCCTGTTTTCAGCTTCCCAAGCTCTGGGATTATAGGCACAGCCACCACACCCAGTCTCAATCACAGTCTCAACATGCCCTGGGCACAGGTCCAGCACAGCACACGGGGGAGCACTTTACTCTGCTGAGCTATCTGACTGGCTCTCGTGATTTATCTCTTTATGAGAAATTATATTTATGCTAATTGTTATCCTGCACCAGTGTAAAATGCGCGAATCTGACTACCTTTTCTCGTGTACTCCCCACCCAACAATCTCTCCTGCCTCCAGGTCCTCTGGTCTTCCTCGCCCACAGCCCTTGTAGCTGAGGACCCTCTTTCGAACAAAAGTTTTCTTGTTCAACCAAATTTTGCACAAAATGTAAAATGGAATTTGTTAGATTATTTGGGACTTCAGAAACCAGTTTATATCCTGGCTTAAAGAACTATTTAAGAATATTGAGGGGGCTGATGAGATAGCTTAGTGGTTTGAAGTGCCTGCTTACGCAAGCTTAGGCAACCTCAGGGACCATGGTTTGATCCTGGGCACCACATGTGGTGCCAGCCCCACCCCCAGGACAGGCTGAGCTGGCCATGAAAGAAAGATAGGTAGGTAGGTAGGTAGGTAGATAGATAGATAGATAGATAGATAGATAGATAGATAGAATATTAAATAGAAAAGTAGATGTGCTCATACTTAGATTATACATTTGTTTCAAAAGCTACTCAGTTCTCTCCAGCAGAATACTTCTGGACTTTTCAATGTGGTTGTCTGTATTTTAAAATCCAGCAAACTGAAATCTGAACGTGGAATGCGTTTCTCCTCACAGGCGCTTCCGCCGACAGGACGTCCGGCACGGGAACGCGGCGCAGCAGTGCGTGGGGCAGCAGTTCGCGGGTAATACGTGCGCTCGATGAGCTTTGACCCTGCCTGACGCTCCAGGCTCATGCCCATCTTCTCCCTGCCTTATCAGTGCTCCTTATTAGGATCTCCCCTGACGTCCGTCTTGAGGAACCCTCTTATGCCCCAACACCCCATCTTCTTACCCCAAGTCCTGCTGCTTCCTGCCATCTGGCTCCATAGCCTCTGCCTTTTTCAGTGCCTATAGTTCCCTTACATGTTTCGCATGTAAAATAGCAGGAATTAATTAGTTAATCACATTGCCGCACAGATCCTCATAGAGAAGGTGGTAAAAAAAAAAAAAAATCAGTGAAATCAGAGCCCCAAGGCTGACGTTCACATTCCTGTTGTAGGAGATGCGTTGGACAAAACTGAGGAGCACCTGGTTTACGGTATAGAGAACAACAGCACCCTGCTGGAGTGCACCCCGCGCTCCTTACAGGCCAAGGTCATCTGGTTCGTACAGAAAGGACGCGAAGCAAGGAAAGCAGAGGTAACGCACAGCGGCGCCTCCCCTGACAGCGGGGCTGGTGGGTGGTGTTGGGCGGTGCACGGGTGCTGGCTGAGGGTGCTTTGAAATAGGGCTGTTGTGTTACACCTCGGTGATTCTTTTGTGTGTGTGTGTGTGTGTGTGTGTGTGGCCTGCTCAGCCGCCCTGGGGGTGGGGCTGGCACAGCATGGGGTGCCCGGGATTGCACCGAGTTCCTGCACACTGGCCTAAGTTTGCCTAAGCAGGCGCTTTAGACTGCTGAGCTGTCTTGCTGGCTCATGCCTGTCCCATTGTTAAGGGTCAGCTTTGTTCATTATAGGCAATTTGCATGCCTACAAAAATTTAAGTACATGCACTTATAGATTTTACATACACATTTACATGTAAACACAAGTAACTTGATGTGAATATATAGATCACTGCTTTAGATTCTTGAAATTTGGAATTCACTTAAGAAGTGCTTATAGTTTCACGATCTTACCGTCATGTAGTCAAAATTATAGTCTTGAATTGTATCAACCAAGACAATGTTCCAGAAAAACAGCAAGCTTACTCCCAGGACAACATGCAAATAGGATAATTAAGACAAAAGCAGCCCCTAAGTCAAAAAGTTTAGCATGAGGTCCTGCAGTGCATATGGCTGTTGTCTTAGCACCCTGCGGTGCAAAGGCAGGAGGATCACAAGTTCAAGCCCAACTTCAGCAACTTATGGAGACCTTGTCTCAAAATAAAAAATAAAAATAGCTTAGTGCCAGTACCTTGGATTCAGTCCCTAGTACTGACAAATGAAGAGCAGTAAGTATATTGTCAGCTTTGCCACCGTTGAACACAATGCTCAATACCTACAACTTTAAGGAGAGGAGGTTTGCTTGGGCTTGTAGTGAAGGACTCAGCAAACAGCCAGCTGGCCCCACGGCAGTACAAGAGTCTTAGTTTATAGCAGCCATGAAGCAGAGCTGGGGTGCAGTGCCAGTGGGGTGAAGGACCACACATGGACTCCAGGGATGTGCATCTGTGATTCACCCAGACACACCTGGAAGTACGTTCAACCAGCATCCTGGGTCGGTCACAGTACCAGTCAGGTTGGCACTGTGCCTTAGTACCAAAAACTACCATCCCTTGTCAACCTCATGCCCAAGCGCATCTCCTTGAGCCATACTATAAAGACAAGAGGAGGGTCACGATTCCACCTTATCTAATACATCTATCCAGGATACAGCTAGAAATGGAATAGTCCCTTCCCCAATGTCTGAATAGTTTCAACATTTTTCAAATATCCAATTTCAAGTCTCTTCTGAGATTCAAGGCAAATTCTTAGCTGTGGAGTTCTGTAAAAAGCAAAAAGAAGTCATAAGATTTCAAGGTAAAATGTCATAGGTAAACATTCCTATTCCAAAAGGAAGGAATTGGTAGAAAAGAATTTCACCAAAGAAAGAGAGGGATATAGCAGGGAAAACATGGAGGCTTGTAGCTCCCCATCCTGCGTCCAGGCCACAGGATGGTAAAGTGGAGAGATTCGTTGGTCTCACGGCAATCGGTTCTACCCAGGGAGAAATGGCAGCAGGAATGAGAAAGATACGCAACGGGACAAAAGCTGGGCTAGGTGGTCGCTGGTCTGCCTGATGGGCAAGACTAACGTGCCACACAAAACCTATCATGTTTGTACCACATAATGCAAGGCTGCCTAGTGGCTAATAGCTGATCTTACCCAGACCGAGTGTTTATCTCAGGAGTAGAGTAGCTTGTTTGCTTTAGGCACAGAGGTCCAGTCCCACCTGCACACATTTGATTAATTTCCTAGCTTCCTGCAGCTCCCAATAGTAAAATACAAGTGCCCAAGTCCTTGGGTGACCTTGACCCCATGACCTTGTTGGCTGCAGCATCATGGCCTGCTTCTAGCCCAGGCTTCACTAACAGACTGTGGCTTTCCTCAGCAGACACCACCTCACGTTCCTGGGGTCTCCACTTCATCTTTGGTTTCCTCCCCACAGTCTCACGTTCCCACTTTCCTTCCCAGGACCCTCTTGCCTGCCCTCCAGGCCTTCCTCGGTTCTCTGAGTGGGAAGCTCCCCTGAAAGTACAAGCCTTGCATTCCACACCGCAGCACCAGGCAGGTGACGCCAAGATGTGCTGCCGGTGGGAGCAGCAGGCAGCCTCCCTTGGTGCATGCGTGCAGAGGCCTCACAGTGCCCGCATGGCTACGCGTGGTTAGATGAATCCTGGGTAAACAGTTTCCTAGGAGGCCTTTCTCCAGCAGGAGTCCAGTCCTCTCTTCTCAGACGAAAACTTGAAACTCAAGCCTGAAATGCGTGAAGTCTCGCTGATTTCTGGCGTGCTCCCAAGGCGGGTTTCTTCTTGGCTCTGTACAGAGCGCTTGGTTTCCTGTCAGGGATGCTAATCACGGTAGCCACGCTTCCTTTCGCTCCAGATTTACACATATTTCCTTCTATGTCAAAATTAAGTTTTTCATTTTTTCTACTCTCTGTTTTGCTTCTGATTCTAACTATAAGTCTAGCTGAAAGCAGTCAGCTGCGTGCATGCCACAGCCTCAGTGTTAGCCCACCACCCTCACTCTCGGTCTACTGGAAAGGCTCACAGCATGGGCAAAAAGGAGACACATTCTCTGTCATGGTGTGATCCATATGGCTTCTTGTCCAGCTGCCAGAGGAGTCTTGCTTCCCCACCAAAACCTCTTGAGCCTGGCCTTTTCTGTCCACATCCCTAACCACCTCCTGGCCTTTTCTGTCCACATCCTTAACCGCCACCTAGCCTTTTTGCTCTGACCAGAATCACCCATCAGTATCAGTTTACAGCATTCTAAGGATTCTCCAGGCCACATCTCTATTCCCTTCCATACTTCCCCCTCATGCCACTTCCAGATCACGTGGTCAGGGGCAGCCACAGCAGAGACCTCACTTCTCAGGTACTGGTTTTGTGTATTAGTCAGCTTTCCTGTCAGTAAGCACCACACCTAGCACCCACAGATGAAAGGAGAGTTGGTTGCATTTGTCTCACTTTTCCGGGGGGCCCAGTCCATGCTGGGCTGCTCCAAGGCATAAGGACCTGGCAGAGCACAGCTTCTTAGTGCATGGGGCCCGGGGGGGGGGGGGGGGGGGGGGGGGGGGCAGAGCAGGGGAGCAGCGCACAGGGAAGGGCGTGTGCCCGCACCTGGATGCCGAGGGGGCTCTGTCTGTAGACCACCCAGGCTCGCCTGAAGTTGTGCTTCACCAGCCCCCAGGGCGCACTACGGCTCTGCAAGCAGATACTCCACCCATCCCCTAAGCCGCTTCAGTGACAGAGATTCTGTTTCTTAAATCCTCTGAATGACAAGAGAGAATGACTTTGCATGGAGTCATTCAGAGGTGATTGTGAGAGAAGGAACATGCACCGAGTGAGAGGGAGTTGGCTGTGGGCAGGGAGAGGCCCAGGGCATGAAGGAGCCAAGGGAGGGAGCTCAGGGGCGGTAATGTGGGCTTTGAACTCGACCTTCACCAAAAAAAAGTAGCAAATAGAAGAATATCTGTTTATTGCAGAGAGAGAGAGAGAGAGAAGAGAGAGAGAGAGAGAGAGAGAGAGAGAGAGAGAGAGAGATTGGAGAGAGAGATTTTGGCACAAAGAAGGTCTCGAAGTTGTGCATTTTCCACTAGGCAGTGGCTCAGTAGAAATCCCTACTTTGTTTTGACATGCAAAATTAAATTTTTGTTATTGGAAGCCAAAATTACTGATTCCAAGAAAGTTACTTTTCTATAGCCTTTAGGGAAACTAAAAACCCAAGCTGTGTCAGGGCTATGGTAATGCAGCCCACTGTGGAAGATGACTGGATGCATAACATTCCTGGGAGAGGCAGGGAGACGAGGCCGTTCTCTTAGCTTGTAAGAGGTGATGGAGAAGTTCAATCAGGAAAGGATGATTCTTATAAAATTTTATGATGTCAAAAGAACAGACGCACCCAAGTATGTTGTAGCATATCAGACTCAGCTGAGGAGTTCGGTTAGAGCTGAAGTATTTTCCATTTCACAAATGTGGGGTGAACTAGCTTTGTGAATTCTTTCATCAGTGTTTTTCTTCACTTCATATGTTCTGTTTCTGATTTGGGACTCGCCATGACCTGCTTCCATTGGGAACCCTTACCAGAGCATTCTGACATGCTGCGTCATCAGGGCTCGGCCGCAAGCGTCATTCTCACACAGCCAGTGTCCTCCATTTTTCCTTTCCTATAAGTCTTGTTTCCTGTTCTCAACTACATCAAATTTCTTTCACCAATGTTGCTGAATTTAAAATTTTGAATTTATCCTCTGCATCGTAGTTATGCCAAAATCAGATATTTGGCAATTTCTATAGATACAGAAATACAGGAAATGAATCATTCACAATCAAATGCACAAAAAAACCCTAAGGTCCTGACTTCATCAAGTGTTGAGTGTAGGCGTTATATTCTCAAAGCATAGTATTGGCTTCACCAGCGTGCCGGAAGCTTTTCTCGAGGCCGATTTTGCACTTGCTGTCCTTGCTGTTCCTTGTTCTGTGTGACGCACGTAGAGAAATAACACCATCAAATTGAGAGGAGAGGACAGCACGGGACGGCTCCTCTTGCCTGCGCAACACTCTCTTCCTCTGGCGGGGCTGCACAGAGACGCCCTGACGGTACCCTCTGGGTCACCCTGGCATGCACACCATAGTAGGCCACTCACCCGCTGGCCACAGGGCGGGCACTCTTTCCTCTAGCTGAGCGGATCTCTTTGCTTCGGGACCTCTCCTCGTTTCACGCGCTGCTCTGTGCCTGCTGACTCAGTGCTCTGGAGAGGCGCAGGCCTGACCTAGGCGGGTGGATAACACGGTTGCTCACACTAACCTGCAGAAAACTGTACACGTGAAGGACTCAGAAGCAGCTACGGCCTTAGTTATCTGGCTTGTGACTCTGAGCTGCAGCGATTTTCTCAACTATGTACTTCATGATTTCCTCCTTCCCGAAAATACAACATAGGAAATGGTCTTTATACAATTTATTAATTCTATAGCTATTTTTTGGAAAGCCTCTTTTTATGTGTTTCGTAAGGGAAGATTTTCTCTTGGTTTGATTGCTAGATTAATAATAATGTTAAATTAGTTTCTATAAATATATTACATATAAATTAAGTGAACATAAATGATAAGGTTTCATCAATAGCACCAGCTATTTTGATCTTGTAAAGGAAAAGAGACAACGCGATGACTTTGACAGGCGAGGTTATTCTTCAGTATGCGCCTATTAGATGCAGGCATCAGGCTGATCATCCCCCTTGGTTATTGCAGACTGATCAGGTCCACAATCCCCCAAAGGAGTATAAGGCTAAAGAAAAGGCCAGTGGAACCCCTTCGAGGCTCCAGGAGGCTGAAAGCCCCCTCACAGGATTCAAGATTTTCTCTGGGTGAAGGCTAGGACCTTCCCCGGGCAGCCTGTATTTGTTGAGTTTTCAGAAGATGGCAGGGGAGCACCCAAGAAGGGCAGAGCTGAGGGATGCTCCAAGTGAGGTTTTCTGTTAGCCCACCCAGGTGGGAGATGCCCGAGGCCACCATCTCTATCCGGTGGAGGTTGGAGCCAGGTGTCCTTGGCTGTGACCTTGTCCTGTCCTTTGGGGCTTCACAGCTTCACCTGCCATTACAGGCGTCAGTAGGTGCAGAGGTCCACCTGGGCAGCTCTCCTTGAAAGAAGAGCGACTGTTTCCATTTTGACTGAGCCTGACCCTATTCCCTCATATTGAAACATACAGAGCTGGCTAGGACTTCTCATTATCCTTTCAATTGGCCTTAAACAGTGTGTATTGGTCTAGCCAAGGTGCTGCTGGTAATTTTTAAAGATAGCACGCGTGTTTCCCTGATGACAGGACGAAGAGCCAATGCTCCACAGTGTCAGCTGGAATCGAGCCTCAAGACAGAGGCTATGGCTTCCTAGGGCTTGAAAGATTACACGTCAGAGCTGAAGCACCAGATCCCCAAAATCTCATTATCCTTTCAATTGGCCTTATTGGTCTAGCCGAGGTGCTGGTGGTAATTTTTGAAGATGGCACACGTGTTTCCCTGATGACAGGACGAAGAGCTAATGCTCCATGCTGTCAGCTGAGATTGAGGCTTGAGATAGAGGCTATGACTTCCTGGGGCTTGAAAGATTACACAGCAGAGCAGAAGCATCAGACCCCCAAAATATTAGATACTAGCTCAATAGCATAACACAAATTGCTTCCTTGTACATCTCTGAATATGGCGGAGGTGAATGCAGGCCTCCTACCTAGCCCAGCTCACAGTGCTCACCTTCTTCCCACAATTCCCTTTAGTGCTCACCTTCCCAAAATTCCTTTTCACAAGCCACTCCCCCTTCACCAATGAATAAAGCCCAAGTGCAGCCCTGGGTCGCTCTCTTGGCTCTGGAAAGCCATCTTCATGGCTGGACTTAGGGCCCCTTGGCTCCCCAATAATTACATATATATATATATATATATATATATATATATATATATATATGAACCAGGAAGGGACTCCGACAAGCAGAGACCAGTGGGTCTCAGATGGCCACTTACTGGGAGTCCATCCCCAACTCTAGACAAGGCCTTGGACAGACTTGTCGGAGCCCCTTGGTTCTCGTCTTGGCCCAAGAAGTCTAAACTTATATTCCTAAAAACCCATTATTGGAATTTTACCAAGTTAATTCCAATCTACCACTCCTAGCACAACCCACGGCGATAACAAAGACACTAAGACAACGGGGAGCCAAGGTGCCCTGGATCCAGCCATGAAAGCGGCTTCTGGAACAAAGAGGGTGACCCAGGGCTGCACTTGGGCTTTATTCATTGGAGAAGGGGGAGTGGCTTGTGACAGGGAATTTTGGGAAGGGGAGCACTGAAGGGAATTATGGGAAGAAGATGAACACTGCGAGCTGGGCTAGGTAGGAGGCCTGCATTCACCTCCGCCATATTCAGAGATTTACAAAGGAAGTAATTTGTATTGTGCTATTGAGCTAGTATCTAACATTTTGGAGGTCCGGTGCTTCAGCTCTGATGTGTAATCTTTCAAGCCCCAGGAAGTCATAGCCTCTATCTCGAGGCTCGCTCCCAGCTGACACTGTGGAGCAGTGGCTCTTTGTCCTGTCATCAGGGAAACACGCGTGCCATCTTCAGAAATTACCACCAGCACCTCGGCTAGACCAATACACACTGCTTAAGGCCAATTGAAAGGATAATGAGAAGTCGTAGCCAGCTCTGTGAATTTCAGTATGAGGGAATAGGGTCAGGCTCAGTCAAAATGGAGACAGTTGCTCTTCTTTCAAGGAGAGCTGCTCAGGCGGTCCTCCACACAGGCTCACCATAAGCATAGAAGCCTTTCAGGGGCTGATTTCAGCCCCGCTCAGGGTTGCTTTGCAGTGGTCTGCATCACACAGGAACCCCAGGAAGGGCCTTGCTTGGTGTCCCTAGATCTCAACACTGGATTTTAGGCACAATTATCCCCATCTTCACACCACGGAAACTGAAATTCAGTGGCTCATACTGAAGTCAGGGAGAGGCCAGGACTCGCCCTCAAGTACCCCTGGCTCAGAAGCTGCCAGTTTACGTCCATCTGTGGTCTTAGCAAATGCTGTGTGCATTTTATAGCCTACACCATTTATTCTAAAATATTTGCTTTTATAAACTTGAAGTAAGTGAGGCACAGAACAGTTAATAACTGTCCCGGTTACTCACAGCTAATAAAATAAACCCAGATCCAGGTTTCTATGTCCTTCCTAATACACCACAAAATCTCCCCAGATCAGAATTCCAAATGCAGTTTCAGAAGCTTTGGCTTGGGGAACAAAAGTAAAAGCATTCCTCCCAGACATTCTGGAATTTGACTTCTGAAAATATCTCTGGACGCCACCTTGGTCCTTAGATCTGTTATCGTCCTCGTTGTTTAATGGGCCACAGTGTCGCAGATTTGCTGGAAAAGGCACAGGTCCTCGTGATTAGATGGTGAGGTATCTTCCCACCCTATGAACGGTTCTTGCAATAAGATTTGGAAGCAAGGTCTGGTACATCAGTGGGTCTCCCTCCTCAGAGAGCCTTTCTACTCTGCCTGTTGGTAGAAGGCTTCTGCATCGCAGTACAAGGGCTGTAGTACTTGAGCCTGTCTAGACTTAAAACTCAAGAGTGCGTCTCCATCTTTTTCGAATTTTTAGCTCAAAGTATGTTTAATTGATCCCTAAAACAGATTTATCTCATAGCTGATAATCCTGCTTGCATAGGAGTTATATTTTAGAGAATACAAAAAGATGATGGTAATCAGTATTTCATGTGTCAGGTCAGGACAAAGGGAAAATTACAAGAGAGATTACTGGCAGGGAGAGTAATCTCTTCCTCAGTAGTGAGGAAGTGGCCCAGGAGGTCTCACTGGGAAGGTGACCTAGAAGAAGACTCCTGAAGGATGAGAGGCTAAGCCATGTGACAGTATACAAGGCTTTTGTAGGCACTGGCAAGGACAAAAGAGTCCTGAGACAGGAGCATACTTGTGCATTTCAAGAACAGAGAGGCAGGGCCGGCGAGACAGCTCAGCGCTCTAAAGCACCTGCTTAGGCAAGCTTAGGCAACCACAGGGACCATGGCTCGATCCCCAGTCCCACCCCTAGGGCAGGCTGAGCCAGCCATAACCAGAAGGTAAATTAAGGACCAGCTCCTGCGGCCTGTGCAGGCTGCCGTGAGGGTGCTGGCGTTGGTTCTGAGCTGAAGAGGAAGCAGTGGGGTCACGTTGAGCAGAGCTGTGATGCCACTCGGCGACCTACTGATCTCTTTGGCGACTGCATTAAACTGTGTGCTACATGAGGGTGGGCATCAGACCCAGGAATAAAGGATGAAGCTTTATGTTCAGAGACTACACTGGCACCTAACGCGCTGTGCCACCTCGAGCCTGTGCGACCCGCACGTGATCACCGTGTACACCAAGGAGCATGGCGGTGGGCACACGCTCTCCAGTATTAATGAAAATTTGGAAGACTGTTGAAAATATCTCTTGAGATGCTTTTTCAACCTTCTATCCGATACTGTCACCATGTTTGTAATTGGTATTCACGGCTAGCAAATTTGCTCCTAAAGTCTGCTCTCGTTGGGAGGCTTACTCTTACTTTCTGTCCTGCCTTCTGTCTCAGTGAAGGTGGAAACGTCAAGAGGTAGCCATCATGTATTTCATTCATTACAATTCTGTTGCCACCAAGAGAAAAGAAAATCACCACAACCCACAAGGTGTGTGTGGAGGTGGCATGGCAGACAGTCAGGAAGGTTCGTGGCCAAGGCACGACATTTAAACCCTGGCTTCAGGATAAGTGGAAGGGATCTAAGAGAGAAAACCGAGAAATGTGTACCGTGATGATGAGTGTGTGCAGTGCTAATCCAGAACAGAAATGAGGACGGAAAAGTGTGTAGACAGCTGAAGGAATGCGCTTCTTCGTCTCTAAGTCACTGTGGGCATCTGAGGTGAGCTGTGAGACCAACTCCTCCAGAAACTGATGTGCAGACTTGGAAGATGGGCGGGAACTCAGGAAGATGGTTCTGGAAGGCTCTCACGGTCGGAGCACCACCTCAGCTAAGGACCATTAGCAAGAAGAGAGAAGCCGGATTTTGATTCTTTTGAGAATTAACTAATTGCTATTAGACATAAAAGAAGTAATAGAAGTGATTCACATGTTCCTTGTGTAGATATCCATGTGGCTGATGGCAGAGTAGCCGCTAAAGTACTTCCCTAAAGAGAGAAAAGGGCTACAGAGAAACATCATGTGTTGGTTTTTGGCCAGGTTTTATATAAACTTTCCATTTGAAATTCCAGTTTGTTTTCTTTACATGAAGAGTATAAAACCATTATTCTATAACTGTAGAAGAAAAAGTTCTTTAAACACAACCAGATCACCATGGTACCCTCCCAATTCCTAAAATTCCCTGTACTCAAATTCATGAACCTCTAAAATAATTGCAAAAATTTAATCCCAGCATGCTTAGGCAAAGGCATTAACTCATCTTTGAAGATGGTTGTAGAACTGAAATATTTATCTCTAAAATACATAGTGCTAAACTGAGGAAATGAAGAGAATATTTGGCATTCATTATTTACAAAGCTTTAAATGTTGTTGGTTGATTGTATCTAATATTCTGTTACCATAACAAAGAAAGCCACCATTACTTCAAGCTACTCGAAAGATTAGTAAGCAATTCCCCACTTTGACAGACTAGTTGAGTACTCTGAGTTTAGATTGTATCATTGTAAACCTTCACAAAGGTTCCACTGACTCTGACAGTGATTTAGAGCAGATATCCCCAGGGCTAGATCTGGGCCTCTGACTCCTGGGGAAGTGAGATTTTATTTGAAAACCATTGGGCCATTTCTTCACCCATGGTCGGTGGCTGTATTCCTGAGGGAATGATAAAGTGGAGTAGTTACAAAGAGACCAACTGACTCCCGTGCCTAAATGCTGACGATACAGAACTTCACATGAACGTTTCCAAATATCCTTTGACCACTGACTTAAAGGCTACATGAAAACTCAGATGCATCGAAGCCTTATTAAATGAGTCCACTGCCACTGGATTTTGGCAGAAAACCATCTATTAACTAAATGAGCCCATTGTTTTGTACCGAGTACAACTCTTTCACTGCAGTGTGGTTTGGTGGAGTCAAGCTGTGAATAATTTGTTGAAGTGCATTATTTTGAACTTTGTTCTTTGCCATTCATTGAGAAAATTGTAGCACACTCTCGTGGCACCGTGACAAAGTCTGGCTCTAGGGACAGTTGAATAAATTTCAATCTTATGGGCAGGGGGTTTGAGAGCAATCCTTAGATACATCAAATGATTTTATGGCCGTGGGGGACTGCCACATGGCACATAAGCAAGCAGATGACCCACTGGAAGAGTTATTTCTCCTGTGATATTTACTCATCTTTCCCTTGTTGGTTCTCCATTTAAGGAAAATATGTGCATCTTCAAAATAAGATTCCTCATATTGAAATACCCTCCTACATGTGTTGCGTAGGCCTCAAGGAAGGCACAGTGTTCATGTTCATTATAGGAAATCCAAAAGAAAGGGGAAATCGGCATCCAAACATCAGGGCTTGCACTGAGATTCACTCTCCTTTATTTTGCCCTACGACAGTTTCCACTTGTTAACTCTGCTTTTGAACCATCTACTAAATGGTGTAGAGTCAGCAAAGTCCGCTAAGCACTGTCCAGAACTTCAATAGGCGTGGGTAACTGTTGACCCGCAGTTGTTTTCATGTAATGCAGATCTCACTGTCTCTGTGATAAATTTGTATGGGCCAAATTTAAATCCAGTTGCATTCATTTTATTGAGTTTCACAGCTTCTGTGTATCTAAAACAAAGACCATTAAGATGTAAGAGTTTAACTTTATGCTATTGGTCCTCCAGACTCGACGCTTCTGAAGGGACATCTTGCCCGTGTCTGTGACAGGCAGTATCTCCTCTGACTTTCCCAGAGCCCAGTGGGGGTGGGGTTGGGGAGGGGGTGGCCACAGCCGCAGGGTTACGTTGGTGTCTTTCTGCACATGCGTTGAAAACACAAGGTTTAGTTCCCTGTGAATATGACTTCTTCACTTTTCTTGTTTTCATAACAAAAAGTGCATGAACTCTTGTCTCATTTAAAACATCTGCTTAGTCATTTTCATGTTGATCTTTTCAGTCTATTAGAAATGCTCATCTTTTCTAAGCTAACAGTTCTTTACCATAGAAAACTATTCAAAGTTTAAATTTGTAGCCTTGAAAAGAATATTTTTACAATTCTATGTGTGCTAAATTTTTTTAAAAAAAATTCTGGAGTGATTAATTTCATTTTTACCCTTTATGGTGGCAAAAGCATTTTCTGTATCATAAAAAAGAATAGAAGTAGAACTAGAGTTTTAAATATCTTTTATTGTTGTTAGTTTTCCAAGAGACTTGCTGCATTTTTTTTGTTTGTTTGTTGTTTTTGTTGTTTTGTTTTTGTATTTTAGGGAAAAGTCTACAGGGTCTACAGGGTCTCACTATTCGGTTGAACTCGTAGTGATCCCCCTGTTTACAGCCTCCCAAGAGCTGGGATTGTAGGCGAGCGCAGTAAACCCACTCTCAATTGCAGTCTCAGCGCGCACCAGGGGCGGGGCCGGCATGGCAGGCTGGGGACCGAACTCCTGGTCCCTAAGTCTGCTTGCAGGCACTTTAATCCACTGAGCTATTTGGCTGTCCCGAGTTTTTGAAAATTAAAATGTCTTCCTTGATCTATGGAGTCAGATGCAGATCTACCTTGGATCCCACTTAGATTGCTCTAATTTTGGGCTTTTGATTGGACTAGGAAAAAAAATTAACACAAGGTCTGCGCAGACATACATCATAAGGAATCAAAAGTAAACTTTCCTCTCACTTTTTAATTATTCTTGCTCTAGGATATATTCATGGGACTCATAACAAAAAATGCGCGTTTGTGATAAGATGTCCCAGTGTAGAGCTGCACGTCTAGACCATGCAGAGTGGCTCGTGTTGACCTGCATCCCGGCACCTCTCAGCACCCTGCCCTGAGGGGTGCCCCGAGGAGGTTCAGCACACCGCTGCAGCCGCGTGCCCGCCGGCTCTCATTCTGAGAGGTGGAGCTACAAGCTTGTCTTGGCGCTCAGATCATAGAGAGTAATTTTAAAAGTCAGTATGAGACAGATTTTCAATCTTGGAATTTCTCACCCTTTTCCTTTCCTGTAATCATAGGAAATTTAGTGTTGAGTGCGTATTTCAACTGTAGTCTTTGTGCACTGCATTACAGAGTGGAATTTTGCGTTTGAATATGACATTTACTTTCTTTCTAATCTGATTTTCACTTCATTCTGACATCTTTGCCTATAGAAATTTTAAATAAACATTTGACTTAGGTTTGTGTATTTTTGATAGTGTTTCTAAAATCCTCTGATCCCATAGTTGTAGTGTATTACAACTTAAACAGAGTGAAGACACACCCTTAATTTGTTGCCAGATCAAGCTAATCATTAGAAAAAAAAAATAGGTTCTTCCTAACTTGTTTAGTTTTGCTCTTGCTTTTTGTTTCGTTTGAGACATTTTACTATTATTATTTTTTACAATAATTAATACATTGCATAGTGTTGTCTTCGTCATAGTTGTTCAGAGTATGAGATGCAGACATGATTTCTTGTCTAAGCATCATTAGTACAGATCTTTCTTTTCATTGTGCAAAGAGAAAGTAGCTGTATATTTAGTCCAATAGTCCATAATGGTAATGGATTATCAGCTCATCTGTCACTATCAGGGGCTGTTGACTTGAGCCTTTTACAACTCCGCATATTAATATGGCTTTCGTTTTTATACCTCGTGGTTAGACTTTTCTGCTGGGTGGTTAAGACCAAGATAAAGCAAGACCTATGTCACAAAACATATGTAGCTTTTGTATCTGACAAGGTCAGTCATGTCCCCTCAGGGTTTACTCTGAAACCATGTACTGCGGTTTTCAGAACTTTGGTCAGTGTCAGCCATCTGGTTGAATCACCGCCAATACTTGACCATTTTGATACATATTTTGTATCATTGAGGTCACGTCTGATTTAGCTTGTGGCATGTTGTCATGAGAGCCACACTAATCTTGTTTCACCCCATTTTCCCTGCACCTCTTTTCTCTACCTCTCTGCATGTGTGGAAATATGGCCATTGCAATGGTTGGAGATTTCCAGGCAGACGTCTGGACGTCCTCTTTCCTACTGTTAAATGCAGGGCAGGACCTCTCCCCCGTCCTGGGTCAGTCTCATTGCCTCTTACTGCCCAATAGTGTCCCACGGCCTGCGTCTCTGTCCATCGTTCTTAACTCAGCATTCCCAGGAGTGAGGAGCAAGCTCCCAGTGTCCTTCAGTCCTTCTCTCACATTGTTATGGCCGCTGCTGCAAGCAGCCCCTCTTCCGTGGGAGCTCCTGTGTGATGCCTGTCATCCTCTGACATCTGTCATCTGCCTTCCTAACCTAAGCGCAGTGCTGTCAGGCTCCGCACGCAGAGCCGGTTGGGCAGGTTCCCCTCCCCCAACATCCTCCCCAAGGTCCAGTATTACCTTCTCTCTAATGTCTTTTAAAAATTATTGTCTCTAAAATTTCCATGTGAACTTGAGTACTTGCTGAGCATTTAGGAATTTACTAAGCTTACTAATCCTTTAAATTGTCTGCTTATTCACTTTTCCACTTTTTCCATTTATTTCCTTTCGTTTCTTTGAAATTATTTACATCTTTTAGATATTAATCCATTTTGATATAAATGTCCCAGATTTCTCCTGGCTATGTTTAATATTTGGATATTACATTTTTGCCTCAAGTTTTTATCATGATTTTTCAGAATCTTCTTGTGTCAAAAGTAAGTTTCCTTTTGCAAATGTTTTTGCATACAGTGATAACTCCCCTAAAATGAAATATTAAATAACTCCCCCATCTCTCCTGGATTACTGTGCCTACTGCACAGAATGTATTTATTTTATGCTGTTGTAGTAGATGTATTTTCTGCAAGTTGGTCATTCTAAGGATTGAAGACAGACTCATAAGCCAACAAAATATAAATATATAATTGTTGGTTGCTGTTTCTTTACTAGTCTGACTTCAACATTAATTATGCTCTGCACTGAACACTCAGAGGCCAACGCCTGTCTAGGACCAGTGTAGGACCATGTGCTGATGATGCATATGGAAATCTCCGCTTCTTCCTGACCAGCTACCAGATGTGCAGAGTTCTTTGTCCAATTACTTTTTATTTGACATTATGAACACATTGAATCGATCTTTTTTGAGCTAAGAATATCAAAACCATGTCTAGTAAGAAGTTCTGCATTCATAGTGATTGCCCACAAGAGTCTGGTGGACACGATACATTTTGTACCATCTTCCCGACCAAGGAAATCTGGGCTACAGACACAGAGAAAGCACAGCTGTCTGTGCACAGCTCTGTAATCAACACTTGGTACTGGAGGTGCCCACGTTAACTAGAGTGGAAAGACTAAACGGTGGAAGGACTTCAAATACAAATTCCTAAGTCATTTTTACTTTTAGATCTTCCTAGTCCATGGAGACACAGTTCATTTTTAACATGTTTTAAACCCCCTCATGGATGGCCCTGGGTAAAGTAACTTTTAGTCCTGGATTTATAATGTGAATTCACCATGGCAGGAAGAGAGGCCAAAGTTCTGAGATGGGCAGCATCTCCTGCATGCAAAGAGGTACGGGGACAGTCCCCATGCCGTCACGATTCTGCATCTGTGTTGTCAACCATGTGCATTTACCCTCACATATAATAGTGTTTCTCAAAATGGAGCTTCGGGTGATGAAGGAAAGGCCAGTTTTTATACCAGACTTTAAATATTCCACGCACTCATGATTGCAGTGGTCGAAGCTTTGCATTCGGTTTGTTCTGGTTTTCTTTCTGCACACATGGCTGCCCTGTGCCCAGCACCAGGCCAGAGGACTTCCCTGTCTTTCTAGCTTAGCTCACTGCCAGGAGCCACAGAGACCGTGAAGGGCCACAGGCATGGGGCGGGGGGGGAGGGTGGGAGGTGTGGGAGTGGGGACACCACGACTTCACATGCAAGCAGTGTCCACTGTTCCCTTCGCCCTGCTCTGGGGAGCAGGCCCCTCCCAGTGTGGCCTGCTCCTGGAGTCCGGCTGGCTTCCTTGTGGTTTAAACCATGATTAGGCCACCTCAATGCGCACAGTGTTCAGATGCACACTTACAGGTGTCCCCGCTGCACTGCATGCCTGTGACCCTGCACGCATGGACATGCGCTGCACCTCTGCGCTCTGAGCATTTTACTCATCATAGGACAGAGAATCAAGGGGTAGGGATTTTGCCCTTCACGAACTTATATGCTTAAAGGGATGAAAGTTCTAAGGAAAAATAACTTAAATATAAATAGCGGTTTGTGTGCTACACACGTGTTACCGAGTTACAGAAGGAAGCAGCAGACCTTTATGAGCTGCGAGGGAGGTGGTTATGATGAAAGAGAGAGTTTAAACCTAGAAGGATTTTTTCCCCCTAAAAATACAGTATTTATGTAGAGAATAGAAACGCATTCACTAAGGAAAAGAAAGAAAAGGACCAGAATGAGCTCTAGAGGAGGGGTACAGGAGCTTCGCAGGGAATGACTGCGGGAGGCCTGAAAGGAAGCTTTGATTCTAGAAGTCTGCCGGGTGCCTAGTGCTTACCCTTCACTTCCTGACGTGTTGCCGCGGCGCACATGAGAAGCTCCAGGAAGCAGCACACGCATTCCCACGCTTCCAGCTTTTAACCAAATGGGCAATAAGTTCATCCAAAGCACAATAAGCTTATAAGTAAAGCATAAAACTGTCATTAAAATGATTATTTACTGTGACAGTTTTCTCACTGAGGTAGTTCATGAATATAATATGGGGTACCAACTTGTGTGTGTGCGTGTGTGTATAAAATGTCCCTCCACAGCACCATGTCCTGAGTGACAGCTCACTGCACCCCACACTTCCATCAAGTGATGTCGTGCTTTTCGTGTCTATTGCCAGATAGGCTTGTGTGTGGTTTCCACTTGGCTGGAATGGAACGTTAACATATCGGACCCGTCTTTGTTCTTCTTAGCATCTGGGAAACATTAAGCTTCTGAAAATAGTTCAGAAACTATGATAAACACAAACATTAAGCTTGAGGTTGGCCTTCCATATCATCCCACATACAGCTTATTAATTTGTACTGAATGGTGTGGCAGTGAGCACTCGGATTTGAGAGCTTCTTACAGAAAATGTATTCATCTCCAGAAACACAGTCCTTCCACAGTCCTGCCTGGACAACTTCGGTTCAGCCGTTTGCGGTCTAGATGTGCAGCTCTGGGATTTGTCGAGCTCAGCAATTTTCCTCTGCTTGGGTAAACAATGGAGATATCAGTAAGTTCTCTGTTCAAGAGCAGACGCACAAAGAGAGCTTTAAAGAGAGAAGCTGAAGTAAATGTTTGCTGACGTGAAAGGGAAGGATGCCTCAGAAAAGTAATGGTGGGTCTATTAGTTACTCTTTTCTCATTGCTGGGACAAATACCCGACACTCAAAATGAGGGAAGGAAAGGTTTATTTAACTCACAGATACTGGAGGTTTCATTGTGTAAAGCAGCCTGAATTACATGGCAAGGTCTTGAGACACTGCACCAAGTCCAGGATGATCCGCTCCTTAGCTCCAAGAGAGGCTGCTAGGCCTAGGGGCTAAGCATTGTCAGTTTAACAGTTCACACCTCTCTGGCCACGCCCCTTGAGCCCCGCCCTGGCCCTCTGGCCCCACCCTGGACTTCTGGCCAGGCCCCTTGAGTCCTGCCCTGGACCTCTGGCCCCGCCCCTTAAGTCACTCTCTGCTCCTCCAGCCACTTCTGCTCTGTGACTTACATGAAGCTTTGGGGGACAACTACACAGAAACCCTAACATTGGGTTCTGACAGGTGCTCACAGGAGATGCCACAGGTACGGTTTTAATGGCTGACATGCGTGGTGGTTGAGGGATTCGTCCTTCCCCTGGAATTTGAGGGAGTCTGCGACCAGACGATGCTTCTGAGAAGCAGCCGTCCTCAGGGGAGTCCCTGCAGCTAGAGTCAAGAGTGGAGGCCCTGAAGCACAAGGAGTGGACCTGAACCACAGGGAGAATGAAGGGAGGGCCGGGAGCCCGCCCCGGAGCCGGAGCCTGCCCTGAGGGATGAGGCGCTAAGGCTGGTGAATAAGGAGGTGCGGCCGCTTCTGGGTTCCCTCAGAGGAAATGTTGGCAAAATTTTGTGGCATCCTGGATGTGCAGGCCCTATGAGAGTTAGGTGGCTGAGACGCAAGGGACGGAGGTAGGGGGTTAGGAAACAGGAGGCAGTGTGACAAGCCACTGCAGTTACAGGGGACATCTTGATGTGTAAATTTATTTTTATTAATAGAAATTAATAGAAAAAATTGCCTACGGGAGCCAGGCATGGTGGCACAGGCCTATAATGCCAACACTTGGGAGGCTGAGGCAGGAGGATTGGTGCAAGTTTGAGACCAGCCTGGGCTACAAAAGTGAGCTCAGCGCCAGCCTGAACTGAATAGCGAGACCCTGCCTCAAAAAGACAAAAAAAAAAAAAAAAAGGCCTATGTATAAGACACATTTTAGAGATGTTGGTTGAAGCGAACAAACATTATCAGATAGAAAGAAAGAGGGGTTCAGTGGAAAGTGGAAACATGCAAAAGAAACAAACTGAGGATGACAAGCGGGCCAGGTGGCATTAGCACGCATGCGCACATGTTGTACAGCCACGCGTACTCACGCGCGTTGTGGAGTGAGGTGCTTGTGTTTCAAAGGCAGCCTCAATTTTAAAAGTGTCAGCTGAGCTGCAGACTGCCTCGGAGGGCGAGTGCGGGCTACGGGCACCAGAGCGAGTGACTACGTAGTGAAGGGAGCCGAGGCAGGGCTGCAGGGCTACCCCGGAGGTGGAACATGTGGTCCCTTAAAGCTGGCCGGCCGGGGCAGTGCAAACCCCGCATCTGGGACCTCCCCAACTCCTCACGCCGGAAGTCCAGGGTTAGTGGACACTAACTGGCATGCCGCCCGCTGTAAAACCCACCAAGGCCCAAGGAGCCCCTGTGGAGGACCTGGGCAGCCCCTTCTGGCTCCTTCCGGTGTCCCTCTGCAGCCACTGAGTGCACTCATACGCAGCACGGGCAGGCGTACGCTTGCGCACTGGCGATGCCTCTAGAAGCCTCAAGACTTAAAATCAACCGCTGCCTTCGGGGGTCACTGCTTGCTGCCCCTGCAGAGCCACGTTGCCATGTTCTGCCCCGAGTGACTGCACTGCAGCATCGCCTCCCTCTGGTGGCACAGTGGGAAGGTACAGCCATCCTGGCGGGCCTCCGTCCCCAGGACCTGCTGGAGCGTGAGCTAAGCCAGCGAGGGCGCGTGGGCGTCGCCTCCGTGGTTCCCGTGGGCAGCTGTCTTTCCACTTCTGAGTCCTCACAGGGAACGTGCCCTCTGTCTGTCACTGTCACCAGGTTCCAGCATGTGATGGTGCCAGGCGTTTGTCTTCCGCAGGAGACTGTATATAGGAAAGCAGGTGTGCCAGGGCTGCGGTATTTTGCCCAGCTTTCGAGTCACCTGACTGGAATATGCGTCAGTACCCTTGCTCACAGAGCGAGCAGATGGTGGCATCAGTGTCTGAAGTCACCTTGCCTTATACGGAGCCCTAGCGCGGGAGGACGGCTGTTGGCTAAACAGGAGCTACTGTGTCTGTGCTTTTCTTATCCTTAATATTAAATATGTATCATATAGTAAATTTTGACATAATTATAACAAAAAGTTTGAGCCCTGAGGGTATCTGTTTTCTTCAGTGGTGGGGATTCACCCAGGGCCTTTCCACTGAGTCATATCCCCAGCCCTTTTTATTTTATTTTTTTCCGAGCAGGACCTGGCTGAACCCCAAGCTGCCCTGAGTGCACCCTAAACTTCACGCTCACTTAGTTCCGGGGCCCTGTACCACAGACTCAAACTGCACTTGTGTCCGTTCATTTCTGTCAGTGCTCAGTATTCTAGAAAGGTCCTCAGTGCTCCTGCGTTAATAAACAGAGGTGATGTTCGCCAGGACAGACAGTGGCGACACGCTGGCAGTCACGCAGAAAGGATCCTGGAAGTTGTGGTCGTTAAGGCCAGGGACGCAGGAGAGGCCCGGAGCACACTCGGGAGCTCGTGGCTCTGCCCGCCACTGAGCGGCTGTTACAATAAGGAACGTGACACGTGCTCGTTTCACCCTCTCCTCACGACGGGGTTACTGTTCTAAAGGTTCATGGGATCCATGAGTGAGACAGTTCTCTCCCTTTTCTCTGTGAACTGTTGATATAAAATGACCGCCAGGACATTGCCAGAAGGAAGAGGGCTCCAGAGAGACAGTCTCAGGCCACACGCGCACGAGCGCACGAGCACATGGGCGTGCGCAGGCGACACCTGCACGCTGGGCTGGCTTCGTGCTTGGGCGGGGTGCATGTGGTCTGGGCTCGGAGAGGCGGGGTGAGGGGGGCGCACGGCAGGGTCCCAGGCCTCCCCACCCCGGACGCCCTGGCCCCTGCACCCCCCGCGCCCCGCCCGCCCTGGCTCTCACCCCCTAACCTTGACCCGACCCCCCAACCCGGGCTCGGGCCCCTTACCCCGGCCGTCCAATCCTGGTTCTCCCTCCCTACCCCAGCACCCCAATCCCCGCTCTGGCCCCTCACTCC